>PVHX01022207.1:7879-28250 GCA_004024805.1 Geosciurus inauris | reverse complement strand
TATATATATATATATATATATATATGCAGTGCTAAGAATTGAACACAGTGCCTCACACATGGTAGGCAAGCTCTCTACCACTGAGCTACAACCCCAGCCCCATGTTACCCAATCTTCTGAGTCTCAGTTTCCTCATCTATGAAACAGAAAGTAATAATGGAACCTACTCTTTAGGATTGTAAATTTCAAATGAAATAATGCACAAGAAATAAAGCATGTAGCAGTGTCCAGCAGAGAAAACATCTGAGAGATGCTAGCTGTTATTGCCAGAGATTGTGATGAGTATAGTAATTGTCATCATCTAAATGTGTCTTCTGAAGGTCATAAAAACAATATCTCCCTTGGGAGATTATTTAAAGGTCATTTCAGAGGCAGAGCTCTCTCAGCCTTCACATAATTACTAGAGATATGTCCCTGTGCCTCTTTGGACTTTGATTTTCCCATCTGTAAAATGGGAATAATAAAAATGATAATCATGATAATGCCACTTCCTTAGCTGTCCATGTCACAGACTCATTGGGATGTGGAAGTTCTTTGAAAAGTCCACAGCCACTGGGCACGGTGGTGCCTGCCTGTAAGCTTAGTGACTCAGGAGGCTGAAGCAGGAAGATCATAAGTTCAAGGCCAGCCTCAGCAACTTAGCAAGGCTCTAAGCAACTTACTGAAACAGTGTTTTGAAATAAAAAAAAGGGCTGGAGATGTGGCTCAGTGGTAAAGTGCTTCTAGGTTCAATCCCTTGTACCAAAAAACAAAAAACAAAAGAGAAAAATCCACAGCCCTATGTTTATGGTTTGTGCTATGAGTTTGTATCCAGCAGTGCTTTTGTCCTAATTGAGTGCCCAAGTCCTGCCTTGGTAGGTAGAATTGTCTTCAGTTTGGAATGAGTGTCTGAATTGGAGAGGTGGAACTGGAAAGCAGCAGGCAACCAGGAGCTCCTCACAAATGTCAGGACCTGCTCTGTCAGTCATCCAGCAGTAGTGTGGTAGGAGGACCAGGGACCACTTTAAGGATGCATTAAAACTTGGTATTTGGGCCCAGGTCCTTAAACCCAGGGAAGGACAATCTTCTTATGGATAAGGGAGAGTAATAACAACAGCTAACGTCTATGGACTATTACCATGTTATACCTCATGCCAAGAGCTTTATATGAGTTAGTTCACCAAACTTGATAGCAGGGCCCTTTTCTCTTTTGAGCACTGTTCTGAGCTCTTTTTAGCACATAGTAGAAATTCAATAAACAGTTATTAAATAAATAAGTCCTCATAGTTAGCCTCTGATAAAGGCACTACATTTAGCCCCACTTAATGATAAGAAAATTTAGGTTTTGGATAGGTTAGTATTTTGCCCAAGATCATACATAAGAGTGATCAGCAACAGATCATATTCAAACTTAGATTGGCCAACTCCATAGCCTAGCCACTCCGCAACTATGTTATAGTTCTTCCTTAGAAGATCAGTCTGCCAGATTTCTCTTTCTGTGCCAAAGATGCATCTTCTTAGGAGCTATTGGATAAGAGAATTGAAAGCATTGCAAAAAGACATGGTTTTAAAGTCATTCATTGTACTCACTCTCTCCTTCTCCCAAATTTTGTTCCCAGACATGTGCTACTGTGTTTATTTTAAACGAGGCATAAAGAGATTATATGGCTTATCCAAGGCCACACAGCTTGTCAGGATCTGCATTAATCTGATGTCATGGTCCTTAAAAAACTCCAAGTCTGATAGATGGAGGAAGAGTTTTAACTAATGGGGCCAAGGCTCTATGGGAGGAAAAAGAACACAATTTTTCATATTGTTAAACAATTTGCTTGAATTTTGAAAAGTAGAAACATAAAATATTTTCCTCATCTGATTTGAACATTTTGAACAAAATTCTTTGTGAAACAACACAAACACTAAATTATAACAATATAATTCAGTTATCTACTATGACATATAAGGGAGATGTTCAAAATGAGGGATAGAAACAAGAGAAAAGGGAAAGATACAGACATGGGAAAGTCTAGATATGGATAAGAAAAGATCAACAACACAGTAGGCACTGTATTTCAGAAAAATATTGTTACTAAGGATTCATAATATCATGTTGCGTTTTTACATCAACAACGTCTTTATTTATTTCTTACCCTGTGAACTTTATGGACCAAATATCAGCCCTCTATAAACTGGGAGTCATGTTACTTTCTCGTCCTTGTTACATCTAAATCTTCTTTTTGTAAAAACCCAATCATCCTGGGAAAATGGAGAAAGGAAGCCAAAGGGAGATTCTTCTGAGACTCATATGGGTTGGGCAAAGGAAAAGATCCTGGGGGCCTAGGGACATCTGCAAACCCATATTTTGAGCAGAGCCCAGTGGATGACGTGGAAAAGGCCTACTTTACTGAGTTTGCCATCAAGCATGTGGACAGATGTCTTTGCATGATTTCACTGTTCATTTGTGATGGTTGGAGTGGTCTCCAAAAGGCCTATAAAGGAAAGAGAAGGAGGGAAATGCCCACTGAACCTCCATGTATTTTTGAAGGACATAGTTTTACTTTTATATGTGAGGAATGTGTGTTTCTGCCATCCCTGTGGCTCCAGAAGCCAAATGCCCATGACCCAAAGCCATTTCATGCATAAATGGCTTATTTTGCTTACTCAGAATTGGAGGAAGGAGGAATCTCTCTGGGATGATAATTTTCCAATAGAGATGAACTCCTGATTTGAGAAGATATTTTAAAAATCTCTTTAGAAATGCAAGAGAGTATGGGTGAGATATTTTAAATTTCCTGCAACTCTGTATATATTTTAAATAGAAAACAATCACTTAGGTTTCTAAATAATCAGAAAGTAGGAGACTGTTCTGAAGGCCCTGCTCTGAAGTCTGGTCCCCTACTAGGCAACTCAGGCAGGCCTTATGGTGAGCTCTGTAAAATATGGCTTTTCTAGGATGAACTAGGGACTTTGAAAGTCTTAGTGAAACATTGAATACTGAGTACCTGGGCTCAAAGAAACACTAGGCTCCAAGTCTAGCCCCACCTTGTTCTTAGGTGAGAAAATCGAGGCCCCAAAAAGGGACTTGATGAGTCCAAGGCCTCACAGCTGATTACTAACAGAGCTGGGGTTAGCACTCTCCAAAAAATTGCTAGAGTCCTCATTAGAGACTGAAGTTTTAGACATGTTTAAAAATATCTTTCTTTGTGGTCACATTTCTCTATACCATTCAAATTGCTTTTCCTTCACCATTCTTGCCCTGCCATCCATTTTTTTATGACTGCCCAATTCAGCTTTTCTGTTTCAGCCATGCCCAGGACCAAACATGCTTTGCAGCAGGATATCTTTAAAGCATGAAGTCTGGATCCCCTGCCTCAAAGTCATCTGGGAGCTTCTGGAAAGTACTTTTTTTCTATTTTCTTTCTTTTTATGTGGTGCTGAGGATTGAACCCAGTGCCTTACACGTGCTAGGCAAGCGCTCTATCACTGAGCTACAACCCCAGCCCTGGAAAGTTCATATTGCTGGGCCCTACTCCATCTGAGAAATCAGAATCCCTGGGGGACAAGGAATCCATGATTGTATTCCTGCTGTAAAGTTTTATTTTATTTTATTTTTTTGGTACTGGGGATTGAACCCAGGGGTACTTAACCACTAAGCAACATTCCCAGCCACTTTTACTTTTTTAGTTTGAGATAGGATCTTGCTAAGTTGCTGAGGCTGGCCTTGAACTTGTGATCTTCTTGCCTCAGCCTCCTGAGTCACTGGGATTATAGGTATGCACCACTGTGCCCAGCTTGTAATAGTAGTTTTAAAAACCTTGCTGTTTATACAATTCTTCAATTATACCAGCACTGTGCCACTTTTTGTGCTTTATCTCAATTATTCCTTATATGCTTGCTGTGAACTTCCCTCTCACTCTCAAGTGGACAATAGAGCAGTGTCTAGTGGGGCAGGGGACAGGCACTTCCTATATTCATTTAAGTGCTCCTCCTAGGCACTGTGAGGATGGTGGGGACATCACTCCCAATGTGGCTTTTTCTTTTCCTAGGCTCTTCCAACAAGGGATTGTTGGGCCTAATGTTTAGGGAAACATAGCAGATTTTGGTTCTCTTGCTTCTCCTATCCCTTTCTCTTTTCCCTTCAGGTAGTGTTGCCTAGTGGGAAAAGCTTTGGGTACATCATTTGTTTCTTAAAATTGGCAGTTATTTCTTTCCCTGCCTAGGAATGGGGTGAGTTGTATGAGTGAATGAGTATGAAAATGCTTAGAGCACTGTCCCTTGGGGTCCTCTCTGCTTCTGCACAAGAGGAGGGAACCAGGAATCTCCTTTCTGCCCTTGCCTTTCTGGGCCTTTCTCTCTTCCTTCACCAGCTGTCCTCTAGCTTGGCCCAGCTTTAGGCCATCTTTCAAGTGATCCTTCTTTTTCTGCCCTTCTGGTCTCCTGTCTAGGCTTAAGCCTTGGGACATGCCATTTTTCACTCCATGACTATCTGGTGCCCCTTATCCTGAAGCCTCCTTCAGTGGCTTGTCGATACTACTCCAGAAGCACCTGGCTTCTGCTCCAGGCCTTGGACCAAAGAGGTACAAGACTCAAGTGTGAGAGCCGACTGGACTCTGGGCAAAAGGGATGTGAATGAGACAAGTGCCTTCCCTGTGTCTTGTTGTCCCACAAACATCATTCTAGGTCAGAGTCCTCAGGCTTTTCTTGGTCATTCGGGGTTTGTAGCTGTTATCTGTTCTCTTTGTCCCCATACCTACCTCATCTATGCTGACCCTCAGTGCCCCAGTGCTCAAACTGTCCAAAACTTTGTCTGCCTGGTAAATGGTCCATTCTGAGGTCTGCCTCCCCTATTCGTGATTACTTCAGCCTGCTCTAAGGGATCCCTTTTAGTCCTTTCTGCCACTTTATTTATTTATTTATTTTTATTTATTTATTTATTTTTTAATATTTATTTTTTAGTTGTAGGTGGACAGAATATCTTTATTTTATTTTTATGTGGTGCTGAGGATCGAACCCAGTGCCTCCCGCGTGCTAGGCAAGCACGCTACCACTGTGCCATAACCCCAGCCCCTATTTATTTATTTTTAGTTAGTTTTTTTTTCTTTTTTGGTACCAAGGATTGAACTCAGGGGCACTCAACCACTGAGCCACATCCTCAGCCCTATTTTGTGTTTTATGTAAAGACAGGGTGGAGCTGTCCACAAAGCACCCTCCAGCCCTCTTGTGGCTAGACCACCTCCTATCCCTTGCTTTCTCATTTGCTCTTTCCCTTTACTTTCACCTTCTCTTATTCTTTGGCCTTATTTGTATCTGAATCTCAGCATCCTGAGCTTGGCTTTTCTGCTGCCTGCCAAACTCAGCTTTGTGATGTATTTTGGACAGTCTTCTCTGCCTCAGTCTTGGACCTCAGTCTCTTTTCTGCCTTCTGGCTGTGTACCACAGATGTCGGCAACATGCCTTGTGACTTTCTGTTCCACACATCTTAGGACCTAAAGATCCTTCCTATACATATAGTCAATACCCTAGAGTTTTATCCTGAGAATCCTTGTCATAAAATGTCATAAGAGAATGCATGATCATATTGTCTCACCTCCTCATTTTGTTAATATAGGAACTGAGGCTCACAGAGGAGCTATGACTCGGGCAAGGCTGCGAAGATAATTTGTTGGAAGAGGAGAAAAAGAACCCAGGCCTTCTGATTCCTAACATAATGGTATTCTTAAAGTTTTTGTGTATATTCTTTTTCTTTGTCATCAGGAAATATGTTATTTTATGTAAGACTTAGAGGCTCTGAAGTTAAATTGCCTAGGTTGAAATCCTACCTTGAACTTGAATGTGCCATGTACTTGCCATATGACCACTGTCAGTTACTCAGTCTTTCAGTTTCCTTATCTACAGAATGAAAGGAGTGACATATGGGAAAATATTTCAAATAGTGCCTGCACATATTCATTGTCCAGTAAATGTTAACTATTTCATTTTGTCTCTGCCCCCATAGTACCTAAAACAAACCTGAACATATGGTAGATGTGTAGAAAGATTCTGCATACTAAGGAGAGAGGTCCTGGGGATTAATATTATGACTTTGTTGTCTGGTTCAAAGGGAATGAGTCTAGTGGTGGCTATTTTAGACTAGGTAGGAAGAGAGGATGATGCCTATGATTTGGGGCCAGAGAACCTTGGAATCACTCTTTCCACATTCCAGGTAGGCAGCTGGCTCTTTGTCCAGGTGCAGAGCTATCCAGGGTGTTAAGGGTTAAGGAAATTTGTGGTCCTCCAGGCTCACAGATATCACCTTGACTGAAAATGTCCAGGGCTCTGATTCTTGGAGGCGTTTCTATTTGTGTGAGCATGTACCCTTGGGGACAACATGTACCCTTCTTTGCCTTCCCTTCCCCATGAAGTTCATCTGCATACTTCTCTGTTTCACCCCAGAATTGGGAGAACAAAGACTATTTATCATAACCATGGGATGATGATGCTAAAATGGCTTCTCCCTGTCCCTGCCCTATGGGTTGCAAGGTCTCAAGATGAAACCAAAAAGTTACCAGTCACCTTCACAAAGGGCATAGATAGTTCAGCAGGGATGGGGGCACATTCATGAAGTCTGGTTTCTCATCCTGCTTTATCTCCCATGCCTTTCCCGGCCAGGAAGTGACCTTCACTGTCTCTTCTCCTTGGTGCCTTTGGAATTCTGAAGACAGGAAATATGTGTCAAATTCCATGGAATCCAATGAACTGTGTCAAATTCTCATTCTGCACCAGCACCTCCTTCCTTGCCTTCTGCTTTTGCTTTTTTTCTTCTTTGGAGATTTTCAACCCCTCTCACAACTGATGTATTATTGACCACTAGGAGCAGTGATCAGAGCAACCACCACAAATCATAAAATCAAAACCTCAGATACACTCTGCTTCATATAGGGAACTGATGGAGAGTTTAGGGAAAGAGCTCTTGGCACATTTCAAGCTATGAAATCAATCCTTAGGGCCCCTCAATTCTGACTTTTCTTTTTTGCTCTTCTCTTCTCCTTTCTCCTTTCTTCCTTCCTTCCTTCCTTCCTTCCTTCCTTCCTTCCTCTGTACCTTCTTTTTTTCTTGAGATGAGGGTCTTACTATGTTGCCCAGGCTGGCCTCAAACTCTTGGACTCAAGGGCTCCTCCTGCCACAGTGTCCTGAGTAGCTGGTACTATAGATACACCAAACTGTTCCTGGCCTAGCTCTTCTCTTGAGTTCCCCAATATCCTCAGGCTTTCCTGAGCCCCATTACTGCTACACCATTTTAGCCTGACAACCTGAGGGTGCCCCATGCCACAGATCTATCTCCTTCAAGTTCTCTCATAAAAATATTTGGCAGGACGCTTATTCTTAAAACAATCAGGGCTGGGGTTATGGCGCAGTGGTAGTGTGCTCGCCTAGCAAGTGTGAGGCACTGGGTTCGATCCTCAGCACCACATAAAAATAAAATAAAGATATTCTGTCCACCTACAACTAAAAAATAAATATTAAAAAAACAATCAGTATATCTCTGCAAAGATGGTAGGGGCTGATAATGGCCTGGTGAGTTATACCATTTTCAGGTCCTATAATAGACCAGTGCACATTCTTTGGGGCAGGAGCGAGTAGGCATTTCATACTTACCAGATTTCACTAAGTGAAGTGGGAGAAGAGTATAGTGGCCAGGTCACAGCCTTTTAAATAAGCCACCACTGGACTTTAGACCTAGCTTTATTATTTACAATTTGCATAACTTTATACAGACTAATTTCAGCAAGACTTGGTTTCCTCATCTGGGAAATGGGCATGAAAATAGTAAGAATAAAATAATAGTGCCTACCTCATAAGGCTTTTGTGAGGTTTCAATGAATGCATGTAAAATCATTTTTCACAGTGCCTGTCTGGTACAGAGTGAGGATTCAGCAATTTCCTACACACACATAGTGCTGAGCATTAGATCCAAGGCTTTGCACATGCTAGGCAAATGCTCTACCACCGCCATATCCCCAACTCTAATTGTATACTATTAATTACCCCTGACAAAAGGCAAGAATGGAGCCTTTATTTTTATTTTTTAATTTAAGAATAGAGCTTTTAATCATAGGATATGTGCATTGAAAGACAGACTCCCTGTTGATTGGGCCTTGAGGCCACTAGAGGGATGGCAGAAAGAACTGTTAGGCCACATTATTTGTATTTCAGTGCCCCACTCGGGATCTAAGGTGTTAGAGGTGGCATGAGATGGGTCTTCCTGAGCTTCCACAGGGTTACTGGGGGGATGGGATGGGGAGGTGTAAGAGGGAGGAAGGGCAGGCAGAGCTAGAGGAGAAGCTACAACCATTTAAGCAGAAGTGCTGGGGTGGGGGTAGGGGGAAAAGGCAAAAAGAAGGAAAAAGAGGGAAGAAAAGGAGGAACAGAAAGGAAGGAAGAGAAAATGCTGCTGGTGTGGTGGTTGCTGCTGCTTCTCTGGGATGAGGACTTGAGCTGGGTTTTCCTTTTGTTCCCAGAGAGTGTCTCTTATTAAATACCTGTTTACTTGCACTATATAGTGATCTAAATTTTGATGGGAGCCCACATGTAGTGCCACCTCCTGAAATGAGACAAGACAGGTTAGCTGAACTGATCTATTCTCAGGAGTAAGAGACTGATTCAATAAGATATGAGATAATGTGCTCCAATTTGTTCTTTTCTGCTTACTACAATCTATGTTTTTTCTGCCTTTGCCAACCTATTATCAGAAAATTTCTAACTCAAATATCTCCATAGCTATGGATCCTACTTTAACATGTGAAACTTTCTGAAAATAAAGTTTCAACAGGGGGACTATGGGACACCAGAATATGAGTCATGAAATATAAAGGCTTGGCCAGGCGCCATGGTGCAAGCCTGTAATCCCAGCACTTAGGGAAGCTGAGACAGGAGAATCACAAGTTCAAAGCCAGCCTCAGCAATGGCGAGGCGCTAAGCAACTCAGTGAGACCCTGTCTCTACCTAAAACACAAAATAGGGCTGGGGATGTGGCTCAGTGGTCGAGTACCCCTGAGTTCAATCCCCAGTACCAAAAAAAAATATGAAGGCTTAGTGTGATGATGATAATTAAAATGAACCAGAGCCAGGCATGGTGGCGAATGCCTGTAATCCTGGCAGCCCTGGGAGGCTGAGATAGGAGGATCACGAGGTCAAGGCCAGTTTCAGCAATGTAGTGAGGCCCTAAGCAACTCAGTGAGACCTTGTCTCTAAATAAAATACAAAAATGTGCTGAGGATGTGGCTCAGTGGTTAAGCATCCCAGGGTTCAATTCCTGGTAGCAAAACAAACAAAGAAACAAAAAAAGCAAATACAGGGAAGTTCTCTGCACTCCTTTTATTTGCCTAAAAGCAGGACTTAAATTTACAAAGACAAAAGGTATCCCATCACTCCTTCCACCAAGAGAACATAGGTTAGTCACTGAAGACAGCCTTAAACCCTCATCAGCCTTGAGATAAGACCAGATGAGTTTATTCTAACAAGCTTTACTAACTTTTTTTTTTTAATATTTTTTTGTTGTTGATGGATCTTTATTTTATTCATTTATTTATATGTGGTGCTGAAGATCGAACCCAGTGCCTCACACTTGCTAGACAAGTGCTCTACCACTGAGCTACAGCCCCAGCCCCTTTACTAACTTTTTTTTGAAAAAATTTTTTACTTGTAAATGGACAAAAATATCTTTATTTATTTATTTATTTATTGGTACCGGGGATTGAACTCAGGGGCACTTGACCACTGAGCCACATCCCCAGCCCTATTTTGTGTTTTATGTCGAGACAGGGTCTCACTGAGTTGCTTAGCACCTCGCCATTGCTGAGGCTGGCTTTGAACTCGCGATTCTCCTGTCTCAGCCTCCCAGAGTGCTGGGATTACAGGCTTGAGCCACCACGCCCGGCTTATCTTTATTTTTTTAATGTGGTGCTGAGGATTGAGCACAGTGCCTCACGTATGAGAGACAAGTGCTCTCTACCACTGAGCTACAACTCCAGCCCTACAAGCTTTACTAACTTTTATCTGCCACTTGTTTACCCCACCTGCACACCAAGTAGCTGCCCTTAGAGACTCATAGTCCTTCAGGGCACTTACACCTGCTCCTAGGAACATAATCAAACAGAAATCTGAAAGCTAACTAGTTGGCCTTGAGCCTGTTGAGAGCTGCTGCTGTTCTTGGTCCCTGCTGGGAAAATGCCAATCGTGCCTACTACCTCACAAAGCCCTGCTTTTTGCATGGAAATTGTTGTATCCAGTTGTATCTTGAATGGAACTTGGTATGAAAGCCCTACCCAACCAAATGAACTCTGTGAAACAGTGGGGTGACTATCCACAATGGATCCATCCTGGTTATTGGTGGACTCCTGGAGTAGAACTTCTAGAGCTCATTGTGTGATCTGAGGAGCAGCTCTCCTTGTTATAGTGTCCAAGGGCTGCGTTTCAAGGGCTGGCTGAACCTCTGGTGCCTTTCTGCCAACCTCATGGAAGGAAAAGAGAAAAGAGGTGTGATTATAGACTCCTCTCCACTGGAGGTTAGCTTATTTAATGATTAATAAGGGTTATATAGCCCTCTTTTGATATTTTCACTCTGGGAGGATCCCAGATTCCTCAGTAAATTGGCGTCCTGGCATCAGATCCTTCCTTTAGAGCTAGCTGAGAGGTTTCAAGGAAGAAGATAATCACCTCCACTTATTATCAACTCCAGGGCTCTTCATCCGCTGCTTGGCAGATACACCCCTTGTTGAAGGCATAAAGTATAGTCATAGTTTGAAAGGGATTGAAGACATTCTTTTGAAAGCAGGGGAATCTAAGACAAGGTGAGCCATTGCAGGGCTTTTCACATGTTCTAACATGTTGACAGGTCTCATCTATCCCGCTGACAACTCACTTAAGAGAGTGGCAACATAGATTCTTCATAAATAAGTGTTTGTAGTGGCTCAGGAGGCTGAGGGAGGAGGATCCCAAATTCAAAGCCAGCCTCAGCAATTTAGCAAGACCCTAAGCATTTTAGTGGAACCCTGTTTCAAAATAAAAGGGTGGGGACCTGGGAGGTGGCTCAGTGGTGAAGCGTTCCTGAGTTCAATCCTTGGTATCCCTCACAAAAGAAAAGTTTGTTATAGGGTAAAAATGAGCTTCATGGGATACACAGTTTTATACTGCAGCTTACATAAATCCAAAGGTACCCCACTTTTGACTTATTCCTTAATTAGAACTCTAGCTTGTAGGACTCCTAGTTTTCTCTTGCTGTGTAACAAATGATAAAGGATTTAGTCTCTTACAACAACAGAAATTTACTACCTCAGCTTCCACCAGTCAAGAATCCAGGTTTGACTTAACCGGGTTCTCTCCTCAGGGTCTCATCAGACTGCAGTCAGTGTGTGAGCCAGGGCTAAAGTCTCATCTAAGATTTAAGGCCATCTTTCCAACTAGTTATTGGCAGAATTCAGTCTTTTTAAATATTAGACTGTAGGACCAAGGTCCTTGGTTTCTTGGCGGCAGTTAAACTGAGGGTTGCTCTCAGCTACTAGTGGCCCCCTGACATGTGTTTCTCCACAACCTGACAGTTTGTTCCTTCAAGGCCAATAAGACAGCATGTGCTACAGAGTTAAATCTCTTTGACTTATAGACCCCTTTTAAAGGGCTTGTCTGATTAGGTTAGGTCCGCCCACATTCATGCCTACTGAGGTGAAAATCTTGGAGGCCAACCTAGAATTCAGTCTACCACCAACTCTGTGAAAATCATGTCATTCTATTAGATTGTTAAAACGAAACACGAGGCCAGCTGCTTTCCATTAGCACTCTCCATTCTAGGAAGGCAGCAGAGCTGTCAAGCACAGTCTTCTGAATCCTTGAACCTAAATCAGCTTGTGGTTAAACAATTTCAACAACCTTGGAAGACAGGCCTCCCCCCCCCCTTTTTTTAACCTCTAGAGCTCTTGTCCAGATCTCAAGTGAGATAGGAAAGGCAAATTTGGAACCTGAGCATTTGGGGTTGGCCTAGAGAAGCATTTTTTATTATTTTTTTTAGTTTTATGCAGACGCAATACCTTTATTTATTTTTATGTAGTGCTGAAAATCGAACCCAGTGTCTCACACATGCTAGGTGAGCACGGTACCACTGAGCCACAAACCCAGCCCTAGAGAAGAATATTTTAATTTTTATTTTATTTATTCTAATTAGGGTTAAATGACAGCAGAATGCATTTTGATTCATTGTACACAAATGGAGCACAACTTTTCACTTCTCTGGTTGTACACAATATAGAGTTACACCATTTGTGCAGTCACACATGAACCTAGGGCATTGTTGTCCATCTCATTCCACCATCTTTCCTGCCCCCATATTCCCTCCCCTCCCTTTCCTCTCCCTTGACCAAAGTTTCTCCATTCTTCTCATGCTCCCTCCCATATTATGGATCAGCATCCACTTATCAGAAAGAACATTCGGCCTTTGGGTTTTTGGGATTAGCTTACTTCACTTAGCATAATGTTCTCCAAATCCATCCATTTACCTGCAAATACCATAATTTTATTCTCTTTTATTGCTGAGTAATATTCCATTGTGTATATATACCACAGTTTCTTTATCCGTTCATCTATTGCAGGGCATCTAGGTTGCTTCCACAGTTTAGCTATTGTGAATTGAGCTGCTAGAAACATTGAAGTGGCTGTGCCACTGTAGTATGCTGTTTTAAAGTCCCTTGGGTATAGACCAAGGAGTGGGATAGCTGGGTCAAATGGTGGTTCCATTCCAAGTTTTCTAAGGAATCGTCCACTACTTTCCAGATTGGTAGCACCAATTTGCAGTCCCACCAGCAATGTATGAGCGTGCCTTTTCCCCCCACAACCTCGCCAACACTAATTGTTGCTTGTATATTTGCTAACTGCCATTCTAACTGGAGTGAGATGAGATCTTAGAGTAGTTTTGATTTGCGTTTCTCTAATTGCTAGAGATGTTGAACATTTTTTCATATGTCTATTGATCGATTGTACATCTTCTTCTGAGAAGTGTCTGTTCAGCTCCTTAGCCCATTTATTGATTGGGTTGTTTGTGTTTTTTTGTTGTAAAGTTTTTTGAGTTCTTTATATATCCTGGAGATCAGTGCTCTATCTGACATGCCTGTGCCAAAAATTTGCTCCCAGAATGTAGGCTCTCTGTTCACCTCATTGATTGTTTCTTTTGCTGAGAAGAAGCTTTTTAGTTTGAATCCATCCCATTTATTGATTCTTGCTTTTATTTCTTGTGCTTTAGGAATCTTGTTAAGGAAGTTGGGGCCTAATCTGACATGATGAAGATTTGGGCCTACTTTCTCCTCAATTAGGCACAGGGTTAGAGAAGCATTTTTTAAAAATATTTTTTAATTGTTGATGGTCCTTTATTTTTAAAATTCATGTATTTATTAGTGGTGCTGAGAATCGAACCCAGTGCCTCACACATGCTAGGCAAGTGCTCTACCACTGAGCCACACCTCAGGCCAAGAAGCATTTTAATTATGACTTGATAGTGCAACTATATATCTCTGCTGGGACAGCCTTCCTGATGATCATTATTACATGACTGTTTATGCTCCTTGGACATGGTTCTGAAGGTCTCTCATCATGTACTGCAAGGAAAAAAAAACTTGCATATATTCTTTCCTTACTTGGCTAACCAGCTTTTTCATAGAATTGCCTGCAGAGAAGTCTTTTACATAAAGTGTGTCTGAAATTGTCCCCATATGTTCAAACAAGGGGACCACATTTTTCACTGCCTCCTATTTGCTACACCAGTACTCCTCCCTGCTTGCTCCTGGATTTGTCCTTCCACTAATACATATAATGAGCACTTTATATGTGCTTACTATCAGGCTAGGTACTGGTGATACTCAGATAAGCAACATGTAGTCCCTTTCCTCAAGGTGGCATCAGTTATGGCAAAGGAGTGGACAAAGGAGCAAAGCCTGGAGCAGCCAGTCACAATGGCAACTATTAAGAATACAAGTACTACTAAATGTTGGTGAGGATGTGGGGAAAAGGCACACTCATCCATTGCTGGTGGGACTGCAAATTGGTTCAACCAATCTGCAAAGCAATATGGAGATTTCTTAGAAAACTTGGAATGGAACCACCATTTGACCCAGCTATCCCACTCCTTGGTCTATACCTATAGCATACTACAGTGACACAGCCACTTCAATGTTTATAGCAGCTCAATTCATAATAGCTAAACTGTGGAACCAACCTAGGTACCCTTCAGCAGATGAATGGATTAAAAAAAGGCTGTATGTATACACAATGGAATATTAGTCAGCCATAAAGAAGAATGAAATTATGGCATTTGCCAGTATATGGATAGAACCAGAGAGTATTACACTAAGTGAAATAAGCCAGTCCCAAAAAACCAAAGGCCAAATGTTTTCTCTGGTATGTGTATGCTAACACACAACAAGGGAGGGTATAGAAGATAAGTATAGAAGTTCATTGGCTTAGACAAAAGGGAATGAAGAGAAGGGAGGGGGGATTAGAATAGGAAAGACAGTAGAATGAATCAGATATAGCTTTCCTATGTTCATATATGAATACACGACCAGTGTAACTCCACATCATGTACAACCACAAGAATGAGATCCTAATTAGGATAAGTTATACTCCATGCATGTGTAATATGCCAAAATACACTCTACTGTCATGTGTATCTAAAAAAAACCAAAAATTATACACACACACACAACCACAACAAACCTTGTAAGACAACAAGTGTAGTATCAACAATAAAAAAAAAAAAACCCACAGGAAAAAATAAAAAAACCTGGAACAGAAGTGGCAACATTTGAGCTGGGTCTTAATGAATGTGTAAGATTTCAAGGATGTGGAGATTAAAAAGATGGTGTTCGAGGCTAAGTGACCTGTACAGCCTGTACAGGTCACAGAGAAAGAAGAACATGCTATGTTTAGGGAATGACTGATAATTCTAATTCTGGGTGACCAGACCATGGCAATCTGAGTGAGGGTGGGCTACTAGGAGACTGGAGGGGTTCAGGGAGCACCAGATTATAGAGGGCCTAAAGTTCTTGCTGAATATCATAAATAAAATTATAGATGAGTCAGGCCCAAGGCCGTAATTAATGAGTACTGGTATAATTAAGGAGCAAATTTGTTTTCAATTCATATTAGCCATAATGAGACACATGAGAGAAATATAGACCTCTATGAAGAGGTACTTGGGAAGTGTGTTGGTTTTGTGTCACTGTCACAATATACCTGAGAGAAGTCTATTTAAAAGAGGAAAGATTTATTTTGGCTCACAGTTTCTTCCATGGTCATTTGGTCTGGTTGTTTTTTTGGTACTGGGGATTGAACTCGGGTACTCAACCACTGAACCACATCTCTGGCCCTATTTTGTGTTTTATGTAGAGACAGGGTCTCACTGAGTTGTTTAGGGACTCGCCATTGCTGAGGCTGGCTTTGAACTCATGATTCTCCTGTCTCAGCCTCCCAAAGTGCTGGGATTACAAGTGTGTACCACCATGCCTGGCTGGTTGTTTTTAGGCCTGTGTTGAGGTAGCACATCATGGTTGAAGCATGCACTAGAGGAAAGCTGCTTAGCTCATGGTGAACAGGAAGCAAAGAGAAAACTTGCTTTTATAACAAAGCCCTTCCCCATCAAACCCACTAAGCTATGGATCAATCCATGATGAGGTCAGAGCCTGTGTGATACAATCACTTTCAAGAGGTTCTACTGCTGGGCTGGGGGTGTGGCTCAGTGGTAGAGTGCTTGCCACACATGCGGGAGGCACTGGGTTCGATCCTCAGCACCGCATATAAATAAATGAATAAATAAAGGTCAATCAACAACAAAAAAATTTTTAAAAAGAGGCTCTACTGCTGGACATTGTGCATTGGGGACCAAGCCCTAAGCACACATTACTTTGGAGGACAGCTCAATCCAAACCATAACAGGAAGCAAGGTTCTATTTAGTAAGGTCAGCCTGAGAACAAAAAGAAAGAACTTCTGTCAGTGGTGGTGGTTGTTAAGTAGGAAAAGAAACCTCTTTCTCCTCTGCAAGGGTCCCAGCCTAGTCTAATTGAATGAAGATCCACACCCAGAGTTCATATGGCTGGGACTGCTAGGAATATACTCTATGCATCAAGGATGAGTGGGAGTTCAAGAATGTTCTGCACAGGTGAATCACCCAGGGAGTGGTGAGGCCCACCTGGCTGGAGGGCAGGTCCTGCTAAATTGACAAACAAGGGAGTTTCTTCACCAGGATGAGTCCTTCTCTGCCTCCTATAGCATGCCTCTACTTCTATTGCTGACTACAGAAGCAATTCTAGATTGCTGCCCTTTCTTTTATTGAATTTATGCACTCATCCAGCAAATATTTATAGAATGCCTGCTCTATGTCAAATCCAACAGTAAATCCTGTGACTTCCGTTTTAGGTGTTGGGAGCATCAGAGATGAATGCAACAGACAGAACTGCTGCCCTCATGGAGTGTATATTCTGGTAGCATAAACACATGAGAAACTAGCAATTAAGTTATTAATATAGAATAGAATTTCAGGTAGTGAGGAGTTCTATGAAGACATTGATAAAGGACAAGGGGATGGGAAATGGGGGTGCTCTAACTAGGACAGTGGTGGAAGTGCTCTGTGTAGGGAGTAACATTGAATGTGTGAATGCTGCATTATAACTGTCTTGAGAAAGAGCCCTCCAGGCAAAGGGAACAGCTAATGTAAAGAACCTGAGATTTATAACTAAAAGAACAAATAATAATAAAAATCCCAAGATTGAAAGAGTCTGGGTGTATTGGAGCCTAGGAACAAGGCGGGAGAGTAGAAGGCTTTGTGGTCAGTGGGGAAATGGAGATAGAGCCAGATCACATAAGACCCATGGTAAGGGGCTGGGATTTTACTCTGAGCTTAATGACAAGTCACTGACTAAGGGAGAGGAGGGCTTGAGAAAGGAGTTGATGCAAATGATGTGGCAGCTTAGTATGAAAAGAAGAATTTAAAATACATCACTAATGTGGAAATAATAATTTGGTTATATTAGGCTAAATCAAATATATTAAAAATAATTTCACCTGTTTTGGGGGATTATTATTATCATTATCTTTTAAGATGTGGCTATTAGAAAGTTTAAAATTACATATGTGGCTTGTAATTGTGCTAATGTTAACACTTCTGTTTAATGTCACTCATCTAGGAAATGATTGTAAATAAAGAAGAGGGCCAAGGTCAGAGCCCGGGTGCTACAACATTTCAAAGTCAGGGAGAGATGCAAGATCTAGCAAAGGAGACTGAGAAGGAACAACCAATAAGGTAAGCGGAAAATTGGGGAGTGTGATGTTCCAAAGAGAAAGTGATACAATTATTCAAAAAAGAGGGAGTGATCAAAAGAAGAGTCAGATGCTGCCAGAAGTCAGGTAACTGCTGAATTTAACAGGAGCAGTTTTGGTGGTGGGTTTTGGAAGCAGCTGGCCTTGGAAGCCTGGTTGGATGGAGAGTGATCAAGAGAATACAAAGTAAGGACCTAACACAGTGAGTACAGATGACCCTTTTGAGTTTTGCTTTAAAAAGAAGCAGAGAGTTCTTACGGTAATAGGAAGACAGGTTGAAATCACTGTTGCTGTGTTTTCTTGTGGGGAGAAAGTACCACATGGCCCAGCTGAGGGGTTAATGGTAGTGTTGTCCTCACGGCCTTTAGGATTTGGTTGGGGAAATAAGGCAAGTATGCTGAAAAAATTTCAGACCATTTAAACTCCAGGGTTAGATTGAATGGTTCTATTAGTGCTCTAGGGTTCAGATGCTGTCACAATGCCCTCTTTGTTTTCCCTTTTGTCTTTCATAGTTTCCTCTTTAATGGTAATTTTCCTTTCTTCTAACATCATAGGTGGTGGGTCAAAAGCAATGTTAGCCTACTATGACCTGGTGTTTTGGGTAACAGACTCCTTTTCTATGGGCTTCTCCAAAGTTCAGAGATAGTTTATTTCCCCAATATCTAAAAAGTCCTCCTTAGTGGCAGGGAGTAGGGATGCTGCCATGTTTCCTACAATGGCCAGGAAAATCACAGTGATTTTTTATTTATCACCCCCAAAGCCCCATCATCCTATCCCTAAATAAGGCATTTCCTATGTCTATGCATTTGTTCGTTCTGGACATTGCACATTAACAGAATCATTGTCTTTTTATTTTTATTTTTGGTACTGGGGATTGAACTCAGGGGCACTCAACCACTGAGCCACATCCCCAGCCCTATTCTGTGTTTTATGTAGAGACAGGGTCTCACTGAGTTGCTTAGTGCCTCACCGTTGCTGAGGCTGGCTTTGAACTCGCGATTCTCCTGTCTCAGCCTCCCAAAGTGCTGGGATTACAGGCTTGCGCCACCACACAAGCTTCATTGTCTTTTTAAAAAGAGTCTAATTCTAGGACTGGGGTTGTGGCTCAGTGGTAGATCACTTGCCTGACATGTGTGGGGCACTGGGTTTGATCCTCAGCCCCGCATATAAAAATAGCAAATAAATAAATAAATAAATGTATTTTAAAAAAGAGTCTAATTCTCCTTAATGGCAATTCTACTTGTACATCTTTTTGGAATAGTTTCAGAATCTAACTGAGGCATAAGGAGTGGGGTGAAATGACTGCTGATCTAGGATATCAAACAATGATCTTTCTTTTCCTCTGAATTTTGTTTTAGTGATCTGACTATGGCTGACTCACTAAATGATGTTCCTAGTTGTACAGAAGTTCTGGAGACCAGTGATGAGGGTAAGTAACTCAATAAAACCTTGATAACTAAAACTAGATTTACTGTGTTCGGCTCCCTAGGAAAAAGAACCAAGTTGTAAGAAAACAAGTTCATATGAAATTTCTAATAACATTAGGCTTACTTCATATATCCTTTTCAGTTTTCTTTTTCTCTGTCATCTCCAATTGTGATGGTCTATTGGTTTGTCTGCAATCTTCTTTGGAAAAAAACAATCAGAACAGCCCAAGGTCTGACAGGTTCAACTGAGGTTTTATGGTAGATAGTAAACTAAGTTTAACAAATGGAGGAATTCGAGGTGTTAGGAGTAAAGACGGAGAGAAATAAAAGATACCACCTCACCCTTCCATTAAATAGGATTCCATTTACAAAAAATCCTCTTTTACAAAACTTACCCAGATATATATTCATTATCTAAATTGTGATTCCTCCTGTGAGTGATAGGTGATCATAAATGGAGTAATAGAAAAGGAGATATAAGTCAAAAAAATTGTGATAAGATTTTGGTATACACATACAAAAGAAAAACACGCAAAGAGAGACATTGCTTTTAAAGTCAGAACTGAATATAACAGTGAATTGGTTGTTCTTCAGCTTGTTTTTTTCTTTTTGCTGAGTTTTCTTTAGTAGTATATGGTGCAGAAGAATTTGTCAAGGACACAGAGATCGGAACCTCCTTGTGACTTCCTGGAGGCCTGATTTCACTTAGTATGTGGGTCAAGGGATGCTGAGGCTGGTCACCGATCCTTAAGTGCAAGACTTGTGTCTTCTTCATCTCTGTGCTACTGCTGCTTAGTATTAAGTCTCAGAGACAGTGATCAGGCACTCCAAAATATTTAATAAATGAATGGATGAGTAAATGAATGAAAGGCCTCCTCACCAAGGCAGACCCAACTACCAAGCCAATGGATCTATCATTTTGGATATGAGCTGGACAGATGGCTACAGAAGAAGGTTGAGTGGATGTTAAGGAAATGCCTTTTCTCTGTTCTGAAGATTCTTTTAAGAAAATATTTAGGTACATTTTTAGAACTAGTCAGTGCTGGCCAGAGAATAAGTTGGCTATTAGGAAGTTGAAGGGAAGCAGGGTTAATAAGAAACATTTTCTTTAACCTCTCATTCACTTTATCATCAGCTCTGAACACTGATCTTCGTGTTTGTAAAAGGAGGACAAGTAATACTGAAGCTAGCTTCACAGCTTTGCAATTTGGTATATAGTATGTGGGCTAGTTTCAAGCAGAGTAAAAAGATGTTTTCTTTTCAAGCAGCAATGTAAGAGAACATGGTTGTTCAATTTTTAAAGCTAAATTCAACCTAGATGGGCTGCCCATGCGCATGGTGGATCAGCAAATATACAACTCAAAAGTAACAATTTCTTCTTTGGATTTAGCTGTGATTTCTCTGGGCTATTTTCTGGCATGTGACATGCTGCAGGCTCTCACAGATGATAATAGTGAAAGCTACTTGCTGTTTGGGAATACACAGTCCTTGGACTTGGACAGGGAAGTCAATGGCTTTGTTATAAGAGAAGTCCAGTCAACTTTCAACTCTCAGTTTTCGGTTCACTGACCATGACTGCTATTCTTCTTGGTGGCATAAGTTGCCCAGTATGTAGGTGGCCTATATAAACATTGCT
>PVHX01022206.1:0-28133 GCA_004024805.1 Geosciurus inauris | reverse complement strand
GATGCTGATCCATAATGTGGGGAAGGACATGGGAACAACAGTGGAACTCTGTTCACAGGGATATAACAGGGGAGGGGGCATGGGGAAACTAAAGGTGGTGGAATATGATGGTCATCATAGCCCCAACTTTATGTATGACTGCATATATGTTGTGATTCTATACAACTTACAACTAGAAAATTGATATGTTATCCTCTATGTACAATGAATCAAACTGCGTTCTGTTATCATGTAAGCTTAAATAGAACAAATAAATAAATTAAATATGAAAAAAAAGAAAGAAAGTCAAGGGCCAAATGTTTTCTCTCATACACAAAAGCTAGAGCAAAATAAGCAGGGTAAAGGTGGAGGGGTGATCCCATGAACACAGAAGAGAGATCAGTGGAGTAGAGGAAGGGAATAGAGGGGAAGGAAGAGGGGTAGAAAAGGGGAGAAACTGCAGAATGAATTGACCAAATTATGCTATGTACCTATATGAATATGCCACAATGAATTCCACATTTATATATATCTATAAAGCACCAATTAGAAAAAAACAGTAACTAAATGGAAGGTCAGTAGAGTGGACGAAGGGGAACAGGCAGAGGAAAGAGGAAAAGGAAAGACAGTAGGAGGGACTGAAATGGAGCAAATTATATTCCACACATGTATGATTTTGTCAAAATGAATCCCACTATTATGTATAACTATAATACACCAATAAAAACATTTTTAAAAAAAAGACATATATTATGGCACTCTGGGAAAACAAGTTATATGAGAGGTAAGGGTTACTGTATGACCACGTGGAGAAGGAAAAAGCTTGACTTCATGGATATGTTATGGACAGGATGGTTTGTCATACACGTTCCAGAAATGGAAAGCAGTTACAAGGGTAACACTCAGGATGTCCCTGAATGACAGTAGAAAGGAAAAACTTCCCCAAATGGTGATGCTTTGAGTTCTGCGCATATGTAGAGATCTGCTTTGTGTGAAATTCCACAAATTCCTTAAGGCTTAGAGTTGTACAGGTCAGCTTTGTATTCTCCATTATCTACTCTTAACAGACAATACTGTTAGTTTTAAGATAACGCAAAATTTAGTCAAGCTTCTTATGCAAAAATTGGGGATTTATCCTGCTGGCTGCGGTGGCACATGCCTGTAATCCCAGCACTTTGGGAGGCTGACAGGAGAATCACGAGTTCAAAGCCAGCCTCAGCAATGGTGAGGCGCTAAGCAACTTAGTGAGACCTTATCTCTAAATAAAATACAAAATAGGGCTGGGGATGTGCCTCAGTGGTCAGGTACCCCTGAGTTCAATCCCCAGTATCCCCCACAAAAAATTGGGGATTTATGATAAGGATACAGGAATATTTTATAAAATTCAAGGACAGGAATGAAGCCAAGTCTAAGGAAAATTCTAAAAAAGAAGCCTTTCTCCATATCATCTCTGTACCTCTCTAAATGTCTGATTTATTTTCTCTCTTCTTTATACATTGATGTTTTCTGCATCTCCAGGAGAAATATATGTGAAAAATGGCCTCTCTCATCTCCCTCATGGATATATATATATATATTAATTGTGATGTAGGTGTCTGTGTGTATATCATGGTCCAAGCACCAGAGAGATTGAGTTTTTGAAAATTAGAGTTTCTTATGACAATTCTTCCAATTGGCTGAGTTTCAATTAGATGACTATTATTGATCCAAACCAACTTGGGAGAGTCACTTTATTCAGAATTGTTGCTAGGGGCTCAGCCTTGACTCAGGGAGAACTAGGTCATTGTGAGATTAAAAATAAATAAACTCAATAATTCTCATTAATTTTCAGCTGAAAATCTAAATCTGCTTAGGCATATCTTTTCATTTATAATAAATTTCTGTCACCAATCCATCCTTCTTTAAAACTTAGTTTTATCTATTCCTTCTCCATTCTGACTCTGACTTTGCCAAAATTACAAAAGATTACAAAACTACAAAATTTCAAAAGATATATATTTCACTATAATTAAATCCATATTTCTTTACCAGTGAGGATAAACTTTTTGTCGTGTTTTGGAGCTATTAGTATTTTTGTTCTTTTGAACTGTAGGTAATGAATTGTGTCCTTCCCTAAAATTCATATGCTGAAGTGCCACCCCAATACTGTATTTGGAGACAAAGCCTTTACAGAAGTTAAGTAATGTCATAAAATAAGCAAGGTCATGTGAAAGCAGGTATCTGCAAACCAAAGTGACAGGTCTCTGAAGAAACCAAACCTGAAACTGTGACCTTGGACTTTAAACCTCCAGAATTGCAAGAAAATAAATTGTGTTGTTTAAGCTTCAAAGTCAGTCTGTGGTATTTTGTCATGGCAACCCAAACATATTAACATTTTACCTCTATATTTCTTGTTTTTCTTCTGATTTGTTTCTTCAGGTAATAGCACTCTAATTTTAAGAACTTAGAGCTTCATAAATGAATGTTACAATTATTTTTCCGATTTATTTCCCTTTCCTCTTCAACTGTTTTGTTTCATTTTTGCTTTATATACTGTCATTTTAAAATTGTTTGCTAAAATACCCAACATTTTTCAGACTTTTCCTTTATGGCTACTGCATTTGAAATTATGCTTGAGAATGCCCTTCCCATCCTCAGAATTATATTTATATTTATCTATAGGTTTTTCCAATTATATTTTTTACCATTTTGGTCACTGAAATGTTATTTTCACTGTAAAATGTAAGATATTGATTAATTTTTTAATATAGATAACCAATGCCCTATACCATTTATTCAATCATTTCCTACTGATTTGAAATCTTTTATCATAGCCTAAATATACTTCAAACTTCTGTTGCTTTTTGCTTACAATGATCATTCATTAATTCATTTTCAAGAATAACTTCTCCCATAATCATCACTGGGAAAAACGAAATTTCCAAGTTTAAGAAATGTCTTGGATGTCTTCAAGAGTGAAAAAACATTTTTTTTAGATTAGGGAAAGCTTTTAAAGTTGTGTTTTAAATTAAAATAGCACACTTTCATCATACGTTTTCATATGATGAAAATAACAAAAATATTGCAACAAATGAAAGGCAGGTACCATCAGATTTCGTCGAATTATCACATTTATAAAAGAAAAATGATAAACTACATGAGGGCTGTTACTCTGCTTTTTCAGATTCCTTTAAGAGAAGCATTCTAATCTTTTATTAACATATTATTATTATTATTATTATTATTATTATTAACCCCCCCCCCCCCGCCCATTTTCTTGATAACATTTAAAATTCCAACAGTAATGAAGGGTGAGTCAGGAGAGCTGTTTTCACAAAAGATCACTGCTTACTGGTAAAAAAAAGGACCCACCCAATGGTGGGGCCTTGGAAGAAGGGCAAGTTGAGCGTCTTATTAGTTTTTTCAAGAAAAGAGTATAAAGAAAAGCTAAGTTGTACACGCCCAGCAATGATCACATCTAATGTGCTTTCATCCCCGTTCACGGCCTGAACCATTCCAAGGATTTTGGAGAAAATATGAGAGAGGAAATCATTGCAAAAGTTTTAGCTATCATGAAGAATAACAAAAATCCAGTAGTTTCTGCTTTCCATATGCCAAGCACACTACATACAATGGGCACCTTATAACCATATAGCAAATGTGAAAAAATAACTAGCAATATCGCTTTGGAGAAAGAGATTGGAGGAATCACAAACTGCCCAAATTCACACTGGCAAAAGGTGGTGCATCCCAACAGAAACCTTTAGCGAACAAAAAAATCAAAATTAAGAAAAAAATGCAGCTGAGCTAAACTATAAGACTGTGGCAGTCTCAAAAAGCTGAAGCCCGAGCGGGAAACTGGAAAAACAAGGCTTCGGGCAATCAGACTCAGACAGTAACAAGCGCAGCCCCACAAAGCCTCTTCTAGCTCCACCACCCTCACCCTCCACCCCTCCACCCCTCCACCCCACCTCCCTCGCCAGGCGCGGAAGGCTGAGAGCTGACGCCGAGGTTGTGTGGGAAGGTGGAGCTGAGAAGGAGGCCACAGAGAAAGCGCACCAAGATTTTTGAAGGCCATAAGGTGAACGTGTTAACTATACCTAGGCTCTCACCCAAAGCCTCAAAGAGAAAACGCGGAAGATTTTCTATGAGGCCTGCCGAACGCTGGGAAGAAGCTCCAGCCCCCCGACCCCATCCCGGCATCCTTTGCACGGTGCACCGCCCAGTCGGCCGCCGTCTGCCCGGAGTTGCCATGGAAACCCAGCGGCCCTAGTTATGTCGCTGCAGCGGGCCCCTCCGTCGCGCGTGTTCGTAGAACTGGTTCCTTGGGCTGATCGGGGCCGGGAAAACAATTTGATCTCTGGCGAAGAAACGCTGCCCAATGTCTGCCGCCCCCTTTCCTCAGCACAGGCCCAAGCCACGACCCGCGAAGTGCATGTAAGCGGCACTGCTGAGGTGTCTGCTGGCCCTGACCGGGCACAAGTGGCAGTGAGAGTGAGCAGCACCAAGGAGGCGGCGTCGGAGGCCAAGAAGAGCGTTGGCCGCCGCCTAGACTACATCACGCAGTGTCTCCAGCAGCAGGGTTTGCAGGTGAGAATTCAGCAGAGCAGAAACTTCCAGCCGCACAAAGGGATGGGTGGATGGTTGGACCCCAGCAGACCACTGTGGTGCGGATGCGGGTGTGGAGATTACTGGGCGTTTAGAATGCCTTCATTTTATCATATTTGAAGGCACCAGGACCTGGCCAAGAGGATTTTTTCATGTCCTAAATGAACGCAATTGCTGGGCTCAGTGAGCTTGGGAAAAAAAAGTGCAGATTGGGTAGTTTTTTGTCTGGCGGTATGTGCAGTGCTTCTGTTTTCACATTTAATGAAATGTTAAAACTTGAAATGTTAGATGTAAATACTTGGATAAGTAGAAAGTTGTGCCCTAAGCTGGCTTTTCTTTTCTTTTTGTTTTGTTTTGTTTTTTCTTTTTTGTCATTTTCATTCTGCATCATAGAACTGGCAAGTAAGACAGGACCTGCTTCCTCCCAAGCATGCTAAAGCTTTGTATGGCATGGGTCTTCAGTATTTTTTGTAAACAGTATTGCAGGGGGGTGAAGGGGTAGCATCCATTTTAAGTTTATAAAAACTCCCCCCGAAATTCTTCAACATTCTTAGTTTTAACTTTTTTAGAAGAGTTAAGCCAGTGTATTGTGGATGTGACATATACAAAATACCTCTACTTAGCAGAGATGTCCATAAGACAAATCACCTAAGAGATCTTACCTTAAGCCCACTCCTAAGAAAAGAAAAAAACTGAATCAGCTTTGTTTTATCCACACTACAGCCCTGTTAATCATGTTTTAATATCCCCATTTTCTAGATTTAATAAGATTAAGTAATGCTCTGAACTTTAGCAGAACAGATTTGAACTTGTGTGTTCTGAAATCAAGATCTAGGTTGCTTCCAACTATGCCAGGCTCCAGATAATTAGAATGAAAGAAAATTAGAAACCATAAACATCAACTGCTTCAGTTTCATTATTTTACAAAATAATTGGATCCTAAAGACCAAAGTTGTTATTTATGCAGAATAACAGTGAGTTTGTAAAAGTGCAGTCATTCTTCCTTCCATTCTATTGCTAGAAATGCCATACTCCTGAAAAGCAAGTCTCTATTTTAATAAGAAAATATGGTTGTATTGCATTTACAAACATAAGTTATTAAGTCATTTAGAAAAAAATTCTCCAAGAGACTTTGCAATTTAGAAGAATTCAAATGCTAATTGTAAATAATGTGAAAAAATGGGCTTAATTATAGAAAAATGTTTCTTAAAAACCTGCTACCAGTGCCATAATCCTGTTTGAATTAAGTCATTTATGTAAAATATAAATTGGGCTCATGTGTCTCTAACTTCTAATATGTAAAACAAAATAAATTACTAAGTCTAGTTTACAGTAATTACATTAAGATTCAACATTTAAGGCACGACAAAGAACAGTAGTCTCCCAATTATCTCTGCTAATGAGGGAAAGCAATCATGTAGATGATTTGTTGAGTAAATAATAAATTAAAATCACTTATATTACTTTTCAAGATGAATTACTTGTCTTCATAAAGTCCTTATTCATTTTAAACTTCAGAATGTTGGGGTTTAAGTTTTATAAACATCATTTCCCTACTTAAAAGGCTCCTCATAACTTTAAACTCTTTTGCTTAATGTATGGAACTTAACTCTTCATTTCCTGTCATCTGCCTCTCCTCTCTTTGTCTAGCTAACTTTTTCCCCTCTTTGCCCAGGCCAAGCACACCTCTTTGGCATCCCTTTCCTAATATAACAAATCCCTACCATACGCTACTCCACTCCTCAGTAAAACGTATCACCCTGTATAATTCTTGACTTACTTGTCTCTGTATACCAAACCTGTCCAAAGCAGAGGCCTTTTTTGTGTTCATGAGTTATGTTTATGTGCATCACATAGGTATACATAGTGAAGGAACAAGGCTGTTAGAGCGATCTGCTGAAGAATCTCACTAATGGAAAAGACTAATATGTGTGTAGTATAATAGAGTAAGAAAGAAAGTAATGTTCATTGTACTTGAGGAATTTCAGTAAGATCTCATAAAGGAAGTGACATTTCTGTCAAATATTAAACAATAATTGAAGGGAAAGCATTCTTGTTCCTCATTAGAATTCAGCAAGCATATATGTTCTGAGCTCTATAAGCAGTTCAGAATGGCTAGGACACAGAAGACCTGGGGGACATACAGGGGAGTTAGAGATAAGACTGAAGAAGAAAGCTAAAGGCAGAACATGGAGGAAACCTTGTGTGCCCTACTGAAGAGTTTAGATATTATCAATGATAAACTAGTTATTGTTGCTGGATCTTTTACAAATGCTATTTCATCTAGTATTCCTACCCTATAAAATCAGTACTTCAATTACTGTTTTACAGATGAGAACTCTCAGGACCAGAGTGATTACTGGCAGATAGCTTGCTCACTTCTGGGAGGTGGCAGAATTTAGACTCCAAGAACTTTGACCTCAAACCCCTGCTCTTGACTACTAAAGTAGGTTGCTACTTTATTCTCTTGGCGGTGGGTGATTTAGCAGATGATACTGATAGCCTCCACTTTTATCTATTGGCATTTCACATTTGTATGCATGCAGGCGCAACTTCTATCTGCCAATATATGTGAATTATTTGCATGGAAATAAAAGTTTTCCCTGGCTGCCAGAATTCACCCTGCCTGCATGTGATGCCAGACAGTAATGCTTGGTCATTATTCCTATCCCCTCATCACTAGCAGCCTTCAATTAAAGGCTTAAATGAAACTGGAATGACTGAAAGGAGGAGACCCCAGCTTCCTCACCCCTTGAGTAGAATAACTTGGAGGCATGTGTTCCACCTCAGTTGCGGAGTTTCTCTATAGGATTAAATTTGAGTCACCCATGGTGGTAACTTCTTTGACAGTGGCTTACTTTCCTTCTCTGCCTCTTCCCACTCCCATACTGGTGTTCTATGGGAACATCTTCAAAATCACTTGTACTCAAATCCTTGTCCCAGGATCTGTTCCTGGGGTCACCCAAATTAAGACAGAGAATAATAGGAACAGATTGAACATATATATTAACTGTAGCTTTTTTATTATTAAGAATGGTTTTAAAATTATGTCCTTGTAGCTACATATTCATATAAATTCTTAATTAATGTTCTTTGGACATTAATTGCAAGTTTATATATATATATGTTTAGATAGATAGATAGATAGATAGATAGATAGATAGATAGATAGATAAAAAATTTTACTCTAGGAAGATAAATTTATACCACAACCTGACATGACCAGTATTATTTTGTTTCTTAATTTTGCCAGTTCAGTAAGTCTAAGAAATGATTGTTACTCTTTTGTAAAGTTTGAAGTTAAACTTTTTCCATGTTAATTTCCAGATCATAATACTTTGCCTATTTCTCCATTGTCTTTCTTGATTAATTTAGAAGAATCTTAAGATTGTTAAGAGTTTGTCTATCATATATTGCAAAAGTTTTTTCCCAGTTTGTCATATAATTTAGCTTATACTTGTGAATGTTCAAAATTTTGAAGTTTCATTTAGCCAAATTCATTCATCTTTTCTGTGTGTTTTCTGCTTTTAATATAATGCCTATTGGGCCCTTCCTAAGCCTGATGTTATATAGCCATTAACTGATATGTCTGAAATCTTTAGGGACCCTTGATAATGCATTAAATGCTATGCTTGGAATTTACTTTGGTATAAGAATAAGAGTTTTATTTTCTCTTGACTAGTTAACTGACTGTACTGAGATGATTTATTGAAGTCTGTCATTCCCTTATTGCAAGAACCTACCTCAAACTGCCTTTACTAATAAAAAATTATTTCTTTACATAACCAAAAAGTTGTAATATGGGTTATCAAGTAAGATATGGTCAAGACTCTATTTTGATGTAGTTCCCTTGGCTTCACCTGCATCTTCCTGCATGATACAAAATGCAAGAATCCTAAGCCTTACATCATATATTATATTGTAAAAAGACAATTGTGCTTATTAATGCATTCATGTTTATAAATTTAAAAACCTGCAATTCACTCTAATTGGATAGTTTGAGCTTGTCTTTGTGGCCAGGGAAATGCCATATACCAGCTTAGATTTGAATATCTATCTATCTTTTAGCCTAATTCTATGGCAAGTCAGACATGATATCAAGGCAATAAAGACCTATCAGGGTTTCCCTGAGAACCACAGGATTGCTGCTCTGAGGGAGTAGGAGCAAAATAATGATATGAGGATTTCATATTGCCTCTTTAGCCTTTTACTTTAAAATATTCCAGGTTATTGTTTTTTGTAGTCTTCAGATGTTCTTAAATTGGATTAGATAACATAGTACACTATTTAACTTATTAACATCTTTATAAAATCCTTGAGGGGGAATTCTCCCCTCATTATTCTCCTGAAATGATTTCCTGTCTGCAAGGAACAGGACATGTTAAATGACAAAATGGGAATATAGTCAGAAATTCCAGATTGTGGGAAACTCTATAAGACAAAGATTTATCTGTTCACATTTTTATATTATATTTATATGTTAGTTTTAGGATAATTGCTGATTTTATAGAATTGTATCTTAGTCCATTTATTCAGTTATTTTTTTTCTGTAAAGTTTCATGGTTTTCCTAATGTTTGCCTTTTTTAAGTTTATTTCTATGAGAACAACTTTTTATGGCTATTGGGAATGTTAACATTCCTCTATTCCTGTGGTGTAAGTAGTTATTCCCATATTGACCATTTTGTTGTATTTATATGTAAAAGTGCCTACTTGGGAAAATTTAATGAATTAGGCTTGTATAATTCAATATATTTTAGATTCACACCTGGTACTGGCGTGGTTTCTCAATATTGGCACTGTTAACATTTTGTATTGTCTAATTCTTTGTCATCAGGACCTATGCATTGATGTTAAGCAGCATTCCTGGTCCCTATCCATAGGGTAACCAAAATGTGCCTATTTACCTGAAACTGATTTTCCCGTGTCTTAGAAACCTCCTCACTACCAAACTAACAGAACACTTGGTCACCCTGTCTCCTACTATGTAATGGCAGTGTGCTTTTTTTCCTACACTGTGACAATCAGAAATGTTGTACACATTGGCAGATGTCTCCTGGAGGACAAAATCATCCTCTGATTGAGAACCTATGCCTTAGAGATAAACAATAGATCTCATACTCTCTGTGGAAGCCCACCAGCTAAACTACCAGGACTATAACTATAGGGAAACAGATTCAGGTTTATTTAGCATGGTACGGCAAAGGATGCATCTCAAAGGACTTAAAGAGTATTTCAGAACTGAGAGGAGTAAGGTGGTAAAAAAAAAAGAATCTAAAAAAGGGTCAGTGAAACAACGGCAACATGGTGATTGGCTATTTTTTCTCTCATAGGATTAAACTTGAGATAGAGCTGCCTTTGGTTAAAGTTCAATAATCAAGCAGTAAAAGGTTGCAGGTTGCTGATGCAGTTTGGTTCTTTTCAATTAGAAACTTAGAAACTGTAGTTCTGTTAAAAACTTTGGTTTCTTTCTGTATTCTCTTGGAAGCATTGTTTATATTCTGCTCAGACCTTGTCTGATTGCTAACAGGCAATTTTCATTTCCACATTCTCTATATTATTTGTATTTTCAAAATTTAGCAAATATGTGGCTACACTGATAAGCAAGATAGCTATTTTATATAGATGCCTTTCAAAATTGCTAATGCTTCCCTTTATGAATCACTGGGCTAAGGGAAGAATTTTATTGCTTCTAAGAATTTTTTTCTTTTTCAGAGAGAAAGACTAGGGTCTAAAGTAGAGAAAGGATAGTCTTTTCTGTAATAGTCTAATGTCCATGTGCAAGAAATGAATGACCGCTCACACCTTAGATAAAAATTTGTTCAAAATGGATAATGGACCTAAGTGTAAATGTTTTTTGTTTTTTTGTTTTTTTTAATGTTTATTTTTTTTAGTTGTAGGTGGACACAGTAGCTTTATTTTATTTTTATGTGGTGCTGAGGATCGAACCCAGTACCTCCCGCGTGCTAGGCGAGCACGCTACCACTGCGCCATAACCCCAACCCCCCTTAAGTGTAAATGTTAAGCAAGTGGCATCTTTTGCTTATTATCAGAATAGGAGTCTGAGTACTTCTTCCCACTGCATCTTGGTGTTGGAGTCACTAAGAAAACACAAGCAATCAAGCACTGGATAAAGCAACACTTTACTCACATTAAGAACAGACAGCAAAATCAGCTTCAATAGTATCTGTCTCCCACAGTCAGCAGATCCCTCTGCAGCTGATGCAGGGCAATTGGCCAGCATGTCTATCTCTTGTGCTGCTATAAAAGACTATCATTTCCCCAGTGGGGACCACTATTAGCAGTGGGGTTGTCTAGGTGCCATGTGATACACACTCTTAATTAGAACAAAGGACTACACATTAAGTCTGAAATAGGGAAAGATTCTCATGCAAGGCAGTAAGCCCAGTGCTCAGTATAAACTATGAGGATACTTTGTCTCTTGCAAGGAAGTGTTCCAGACCCAAGGCTCATTCACAGGCAGCTGAGTAGGTGCTTAAAGAATTGAATGAACAAGACTGCCTTTCCCAACAGTAAAACATGAAACTTCTAGGAGAAAGTAAAGGAAAAAAATCTATGTGACCTTAAGTTTGAAGATGAGTTTTTAGATATATTACCAAAAGCATAATCCGTGAACCAAACAAAAAGATAAATTATACCTTATTGTGTTTTTTTTTAATTGCTTTGTGAAAAACAATATTAGGGGGCTGGAGCTGTAGCTCAGTGGTAGAACACTTGCCTAGCATGCGTGAGGCCCTGGGTTTGATCCTCAGCACCACATATATAAATAATAAAGGAATAAAATAAAGATCCATCAACAACTAAAAAAATATTAAAAAAAAAAAAAAACAGTATTAGGGAGCTGGGGATGTAACTCAGTTGGTAGAGCACTTGCCTGGTATGCACAAGGCTCTGGGTTCAATCCCTAGCACCACAAAAAAAGAAAGAAAAAAAAAACAGTGTTAGAAAAATGAAAAGACAATTCATAGTCTAGGAGAAAATGTTTGTAAATTACATATCTGACAAAGGACTTCAACAATGTATATGGATATATATATACACATATATATATGTGTCTACACATAACATTCGACAATAATACAGCTCAATAAAATTCACAAAAGATATACACAGACACTTCTTCAAACACTACATACAAATGGCAAATATATACATCAAAATATGTTCAATATTATTTGTCATTAGGGAAATGGAAATTAAAACCACAATGAGATATGACTGTGTACCTATTAGAATGGCTAAAACCCAATATAATGGTACCAAATGTTGGAGAGGATGCAGAGCAACAGTAGTTCTCAATCATTGCTGGTGAAGTTGCAAAATGATGTCTACTTTGGAAGATAGTCTTATAGTTTCTTATAAAGTTAAATGTAGACATCATAGAAACAAGCACCTCTGGGTAATTTATCCAAGCGAATTGAAAACTTATGTTCATATAAAAATCTTCACTTGAATGTTTATAGCAGCTTTATTTGTAATTGCTAAAACTGGAAGCAACCAAGATGTTTCTCATCAGGGGAACAGATAAACAGTGTGCTATATCTATGCAAAAGAATATTATTTAGCAATAAAAGGTACAGAAATTGATTCACAGAACATCATGAATGAATCATAGATGCATATTGCTAAGTGAAAACAACCGGACCCAAAAGGTTTATTTTTAAGATTCCATCCATGTAACATTCTGGAAAAAAGCAAAACTGTGGAGGCAAATCAGATCAGTGATTGACTATAAAGGGGATGCACAGAGGAAACTTTAAGGTGAAATAACTAACTATTCTTCATGGTGTGGTCGATCTATAACTTCATGCATTTGTCAAAAACCATAGAGTTGTAAATCACAAAGAGTGAACATTAAACATATGTGAAGTGGGGAAAAAAAGATATTAAACAGGCTGTAAAGGGATAAATCCAAGAGTAGAATTCAGACTGTGACAAATGAACCCAGCTCTTTTACAAATGAATGGCATAACTGCACTGAAAGTGTTGTGGGAGGGAAGGACTGTCCTAAGTAACCTTGGAAAATGCTGCTTTGACTGGAAACCATAAAGATAAAAATGAAATGTACATAAACTCTATACTCTAGCTGGTAAATTTGTTTTCCAAGGGGTGTACATTAACAATTCTGAATCTGCTTTTATACTAGCGTTGAGTAAATAAGTGGATGGTGGATGATGAAGACCAGGTTTCTATTAAAGAAAGAAGAAGCCGGGTGCGGTGGCTCAAGCCTGTAATCCCAGCACTTAGGGAGGCTGAGACAGGAGAATCACGAGTTCAAAGCCAGCCTCAGCAATGGTGAGGCACTAAGCAACTCAGTGAGACCTTGTCTCTACATAAAACACAAAATAGGGCTGAGGATGTGGCTCAGTGGTCTAGTGCCCCTGAGTTCAATCTCCAGTACCAAAAAAAAAAAGAAAGAAGAGTCATAATGAACTCTGTGATTCTGACTTAGAGCTGAAGAAATCAGCAGGAACCCATGTTTACCTTCCTAAAGATAGAAAGATTCAGAAACAATCATAAATATGTATATATGTGGGCATTAGGATACATCATCTAGCTCTACCACTGAAATGAATGGCTCTTAAGTGATTGTAAACAGTTGTAGCATTAAGACCTTGGTCCTAAATACCAATCTCAGAAGGTACTGTGCTTCTTGGAGAAATGGTCAGTTTTAGAGCCTGACACATTGTACCAGAAAGTAAAAAGAAGTGCTCAAAAAATAAAGGATAGAAGTATGTCAAAGGTATATAGATAGGAGCCAACTTCAATCCTAAGGTCAGTATTTATTGAGTATGGGGTGCACTTAATATCTTGCCTCTAATTAATAAAGTATGCAAAGGAAAAAATAGTAACTTTATAGTGAAGGAACCTGGCAATACCACCTTAACCATGTGACCAAAGTTAACATCAGAAGTAAAGTTATGTAGATATGTTAAATGAAAAGGGCATTTCACTTCTATCATATTCTTTCCTAAGATAACCTCAGTCTAATCATGAGGAAAACATAAAACAAACCCAAATTGAGGTTTTCAAAATACATGACCAAAACTTTCAAGGTCATGAAAATAGGGGAAGACTGAGAAACTGTTACAGATCAAAGGAGACATGATGAATTAATGTAATGCAGTATGGTAGATTTGATCCTGGAATAGTAAAAAGGACACTAATGTAAAACTGATGAAATCCAAATAAAGTTTGGAGCTTAGTTAATGGTAATGCACCAATGTTGGCTATTTAGTTTCAACAAATCCATTGCAATAACTTTTTTTTTCTTTTAGTACTAGGGATTGAACCCAGGGGTGCTTTACCACTGAGCCACATCCCCAGTCCTTTATTTTTTTTTGGAGACAAGCTCTCGAAGGTTGCTGAGGCTGGCCTCAAACTTGCAGTCCTCCTACCCTAGCCTCTCAAGTTGCTGGAATTATAGGTGCGCACCACCGTGCCTGGCTGTTAAAATAATTTAAGATAATAAGATCAGAGAAATCTGAAACTAACGAATGTGGAAACTTTCTATACTAGTTTAGCAACATTTTTTTTCTTCTTTTTGCTGCTGAATATTGAACCTAGGGATGTTTAACCACTCAGCCATATTCCCAGCCCTTATTATTTTTTATTTTGGGAGAAGTTCTGGCTAAATTACTTAGGGCCTCACTAACATGCTGAAGTTGTCTCAAACCTGTTATCCTCCTGCCTCAGCCCTTTCTGTAAATTTAATATTCCAAACAAGAATGTTTATTTTTAAAAGGCTCAGAACAGAATGTAGAATATATTTATGAAAAAGTCTGGACAGGCTTGGTGGCACACACCTGTAATCCCTGCAGCTTGGAAGGCTGAGACAGGAGGATCTCAAGTTCAAGGTCAGCCTCAGAAACTTAGGGAGGCCCTATGCAACTGAGTGAGACCCTGTCTCAAAATAAGAACTAAAAAAATAGGGCTGGGGATGTGGCTCAGTAGTTAAGCTCCCGGGTTAAATCCCCAGTACCAAAAAAACACACATTCAATAAAGTCTAGACATTGACTTAGATATATTTATATGCACTGAAAGATGGTTTAAAATATTAACAGTAATGGGGTTTGGGGATATTATTGTTGTCTTCTTCTCTGGTATTAGAGTTTATTTAATTTACATGTTTATATTTTTTAAATAACACTATTAAAAATATTTTCTATTGAAAGATATTTTCTTTCCAAAGAGCTCCCATTCCTAAAAGTAGTTCCATAATAATTTTTAATCAGAAGTTTTATATGTATGAAGTTGAGAAAAAAATGAAAAAAGTGACCCCAAAAGGTGGAACAAAAATATATTTACATGTCACAAAAGAATATTAAATGATGGAAAAATAACTTGTTAAATCAGTGAAAAAACTGATTATAAGCCATATATAGAGAGCTTTTTAATACTTATCTGTGTTCTAAATTTTCTAGAGTGAACAGGTATTACCTTTGTAATTTTAAATATTCACATTAGTATTTTCATGGGAGTGAAAGATAACAGAGCTACAATTGGAACTTTAGTTCATATACTCAGATTGAAGCTTTTAGAATTTTTCTGGAAAACATCAATTGCTTATAGTTAGTTTATATCTTAAACTTTAGATACAGCCATCTTCCTTACAACTTACAATTATTATTTGACATAATTATTACATATTTATTTAATGTATATTTTGAAAGATACAAAAAAATTATAAATTTAGTGTATAACAAACTATACTTGTTCCCAAGGATGAATTTAAAAAACTTAAAAACCTTTTTGAAAACTAAATAATAATAAATTTAACTTTCTCATCAGAATTATGTACCTTGTATTAACCTAGAGAATTAAAAAGGATTAATATTACTGTTTTAAAAAGTAGGTCCAAGTTCAGTGTTTCAGAAACTTTTTTTTTAATTGGCGTAAACATCAGGAATTTATTTTCTCAGTTTTGGAAGCCGGAAGTCTAACATTAGAATGCTAGCACAGTCAGATTCTGGTGAGAGACCTTTTCCTGGTGCCTGAGAGATCAAGTTTTCTTGAGTCTCTTCTTATAGGGGAATTAATACAATGAGACTAGGACTCCACCTTCATGACCTAACTAATTCCCAAAGGCCCATCTCTAATTAACATTACATTGAGGGTTATAGCTTCAACATAAGAATTTTGAGAAGACAATTTGATCCAAATCTTTCCATCCCTGTCCCTTACATTCACCCCTAAATTTATAATCTTCTCACATGCAAAATATTTTCATACTGTTCCAGTGGCCCCAAAAGTATTAACTTATTCCACCATTAACTCTAAAGTCTCATCTAAATATCATCTAAATCACCTGTGAATCTAGACAAGTAATGTACTTCCAAAATACAATAGTGAGACAGGAATAGGAAAAACATTCCATTTCTCCAGAAGGGAGAAATAAGAAAACAGGAAAGGGTGATAGGTTCCAAGGAAGTCCAAAACCTAGCAAGGCAAATTCCATTAGACCTTAAGGCTTGAGAATGATTTTCTTTAGTTCCATATTTTGTCCTCTAGGCCCTTGGAATAGAAGTGTCACCCCCACAACTCTACACAGGTGTCTCTGAAGAGTGATCCTGCCTCCAAGGCTTTAGGAGGAGGTCATGGAGGGCATCTGGCCAGTTGAAACTGAGGTGTGCCCTTAATGATCTCTGAATCACTTTGGGCATAATTTTTCCCTTTTCTTATAGAATAATGCTTTTTTTTTTTTTGGTACTGGGGATCAAACCTAGGGTGCTTTACCACTGAGCTGTATTTCCAGCCCTTTATATTTTTTATCTTAGACAGGTTCTGGTCACATTGCTGAGGACCTTGCCAAGTTTCTGAAGCTGGCCTTGAAACTTGTGATCCTTCTGCTTTGGCTTCAGAAACATTTTTACCCTAATAGTATAACATCTGCTTTGCTGAGTGGTTTGTCTGTCAAATACTTTACATACAGCTTCTCATTAAATTCTCATAACAATTTTATGTGATACACATGATATTAACCTGATTTTATAAATGTAAGGCTCAAAAAAATTGAATAACTTGCCCAAAAGGTACACATAACAGGTATTCAGTAAGTTTGTGTTATTTATAAATACTTTTTGTGTTATTTATAAATACATTTTAAAAATACTGACTCCTCTGACATTACATATACTGTACAGTGTATACAAACAATTCCTCATATATATGCCACCCTAAATTCATACTTTATATGCTAATGAAATTACTACAAATATATAATTATGATCAAATTTTAAGCAAATGTTTGTAGATTTCTTATTTTGTGGCACTCTTAGGACATTTTTAAAATACCAGACAAAGCAGAGTCTTTTGTGGGTTTTTTTATATACTTATGTCTTCCTGATTTTAATAAGTCCAAGTTTCTAATTTATACCTTAATTATATTTAATAGCCACACACTTAGTAATCATCCTCTTGTACTTTCTGTTTCAGGAAGAAAATGTAACTGTGACAAAGGATTTTAGAAGAGTGGAAAATGCTTATCACATGGAAGCAGAAGTATGTACTTAGCAAGTAATTGGAAACAGCATGACTTTGTGGAGACAACTTGTCATTTAGTTTTTTTCTTACACTGAAATGTACCAGAGACATGCTTCTTCATAGTATTGATAAAAGATTATTTTTCTCAAAATAATTTTTGATGTTATATAAATGATCTTTTAAAATATATTTAATGAGGTTTAAGAAAAGTTATTTAAAATGGAATAAAAATAGCAACAGGGAAATAGTACCTGAATAAACTTTTAGTAAAATTATTGCCTGTTAAGTAGGAAATACTACAGGAGGGAAATTTCTCTTAAATAAAAAGTAAATGAATAGGGAGAGGAAGAATAGAAATTCAGAGGATTCAACAAAGAGAATGAAGGAAAGCAGGGACTAGGAATAGGAAAGACAATGGAATGAATCTAACATGACTTTCCTATGTATCTATATGAATATACCATGGTGAATCCCCACATCATGTACATCTGCAGGACTGGGATCCTAATTAGAATAAGAGACATACTTCATGATTGTATAAATATCTCAAAATATACTCTATTATCATGTATAACTAAAAAGAACAAATAAAATTTAAAAAGAGTATATGAATAAAGTCATGACATAACAGATTGAAACACTTTTTAACATTCTTTTTTTTCCACAATGCAACTTTACTATGTTGTAGTATTATTTGGAAATAAAAACTGCTTAACCTTTATACAAATTAAAAAGAAGGGACTAGAGATGTAGCTCAGTGGTAGAGCACTTGCCTCTGAGGCCCTGGGTTCAATGTCCAGCACCACAAAAAAAAGGAGGGGGATCTTTTAAGTACACTTTATTGATAATAACATTATTTAGAGCCTACAAGTGCCTGAGCTTTTTACTTTCCTTTAAAGAGTGATGACTAGGGTATTTTTTTTATCAAATCAGAGTATGTTTCTGACACCAAATGTTTGAGGTATGTACTTAATCCATGTTGCCTCCTTGTCACAGGAGAAAAAGAACAGTGGGGTTAGACTGGAATCTTGTTTACCCAGTCACAGTCTTTTAGAGGTAGAAAGTACCTCAAGGTATCACCTAGTTGTGTCTTCAGGCAGATGAGATTATTTTTTTTTCTCTATTTTTTCTGTTAGGATTAGATCACTTAGACCTAGACTTCTTAAAGTTCATATAACAAGAATTAGAATGAAAATTGGAATCCCAGCTTTTTATCTCTTGAGATAGTAAACAATATTCTGTTTGCTACCCCCGTTAACAGTTCTGTGATTTCACCATTTAAATGTAACTATCTCAAGAAAGCTTAAAACTACTTATTATATTTTAGTGATCCATTTGGCAAAAGTATTTTATAGTAGTGGGGACCAACAAATACCTTTCAGGGCTGGGGTTGTAGCTTAGTGGTAGAGCACTTGCCTAGCACGTGTGAGGCACTAGGTTCAATCCTCAGCACCACATAAAAAATAATAATAAACAAAGTTATAAAAAAAGGTTTTTTGTTTTTTTTTTTTACAAATACCTTTCAAAACAGAACGAAGAACAGTCCAGTAAATTCCAAATTAAAGAGGTTCAAAGTTGGGAGCATGCTATAGCATTTGAATAGTAGATATTACCTGTTAAGAGCTTCAGATTGTAACATAGAGGAGCAAGTTACCTTAGTTAGGGAGGTTTATTGTGAGGGTATACCAAGGAGAAAGGAGGAAAAATAAATAGTCCCAGACTTCTTGAAAAACTGGCATAGACTGAACTTCCAAGTACAAAGAGTACATTAGAGCTGCTTGTTTTAAGACATGACTATATGGTGATTTGGTTAACCTCTCCTCCTTTTCCTTCTGCTTAACTTGACTTTTAATGTTTTATGTTTAATTTCCTCAAGAGAAGATCTGATCATATTTTGTATAGAGCTCCCTGGCAACCAGAACTCACATTATATTATACAATCCAATACATGATTGCCCTTAGATTAGCACCAGTAGTAGATATTATCTAAAATATTCAAACTTACAGAAGCAGAAAATAGAGTTTGAGGGGGGAAATAGGAGATTTTGTTCAATAGGTATAAAGTTACAGTTATACAAGATGAATAAGTTCTAGATACCTACTCTATAACATAGTACCTATAGTTACTATGGTGTTGTGTACTTACAAATTTAAGAGGGTAGATTTCATGTTTTAATGTTTTTACCGCAGAAAGAAAAACAAAACAGCAAATAATACAGGAAAACTTTGGACAGTGATAAATGGGCTTATTGCCTTGATTGTGTGGCTTGTGGTAATGGTAACACAGGTTACTGTAAAATTCATCAAATTGTACATATAAAATGTGTGCAGTTTTTGGTTTATCAGTTATACTTAAATAGAGCTATAAATAAATTTTAAAAAGATTAATGGATACTACTTTTCCACATAATATCTGAAATTTTCATTCTGAAAGGCATTTTAAAGATGTTTTAGCTAAACTCCCACCCACCTGGCTGTTCCCCTTTGGTTTAAGGATAAGCATTAAAGGTAGGTGAGTGAACATTTGTGGGAAGTGGGAGTTGGATTAAAAACTCTGGCTTTGAGATTCCTATATTGGTACACTTGTCACTCTTTTTGTTTTTTCTTATAATAATCTCAATGTCAAGAGAGACTTTTAAAGCCTGAGGTATTAGAGGCATTCTGCAATGTGTATCAAAAGAAAAAGCAGAGCCAGGCACGGTGGCTCGCGCTTGTAATCCCAGCACTTTGGGAGGCTGAGACAGGAGAATTGCAAGTTCAAAGCCAGCCTCAGCAATGGCGAGGCGCTAAGCAACTGAGTGAGACCCTGTCTCTACATAAAACACAAAATAGGGCTTGGGATGTGGCTCAGTGGTCAAGTACCCCTGAGTTCAATCCCTGGTGCCCCCCCCACCAAAAGAAAAAAGAAAAGAAAAAGTAGTGTAACAATCATAAGAGTTTTCCCTCTCCTTGTTCCCACTTATTTTTTCCTGAATGCCTGTAAGTCCCATTATAACCGGGACTTAGAGAGGCTGCCTTTGCTAAAAGCAGTGGCTCTTTACCTAGGTCTGCAGTTGCTGTTATGGGTATCTAACTGTTATGGGTATCTATGCTGTCTATGGGTATCTATTTATTGTGTATTTGTTTCTTTTATTACCTTAAACTTTGGATTGTTTCTGCTCAGTTCTGCACATAGGCATGTTAATCTTCTAAAGAGTGTTATCTAAAAACTCCACATCATGTACAACCACAAGTATGAAATCCTAATTAAAATGTTATACTCCATGTATGTATAATATGTCACAATACATCTTACTGTCATGTATATCTACAAAGAACAAACAAAAAAAATCCCACTAGTAATACAAGGTTTATTAGTCCTAAATTTACTTTACCTATCTGTTCCTCTTGAAGATAGAGACAACATTTACAGCATCTTGTTTCAGACCTCTATAAGTCTTCAAGCCTTGTCCTGTACCTTCCAGGAAATTATTCTATGTTTTAGTTAGCTTTTTCACCACTGTGATAAAAAAACATGACAAACAATTTTAGAGGAAAAGTTTATTTGGCATTCATCATTTCAGAGGTCTCCGTCCACAGATAGCAGACTCCATTGCTCTGGGCCTGAAGTGAAGTAGAAGATCATGGCAGAAGAGTGTAGTGGAGGAAAGCAGCTCAGGACACCAAGAAAACACTGTTCAACAAAGACAAAATATAAGCCTCCAAGGCACCAGAGACCCATCTCCTCCAGTCACACCTTATCTACCTACATTTACTATCCAGTTAATCCATTCAAGTGGATTAACCTACTGATTAGGTTAAGGCTTTCATAACCCAATCATTTTACCTCTGAAAGTTCTTTTATTTTCTCACAAATGAGCTTTGGGAGGGACACCTCGTGGCTAAACCATAATACCCCGTGATGAGACTGCCCCCCTACACCCAGCAGGAACTGTCATCCATCTCATGGGAATTGAAGTGCCCACTTCCATGATCACAAGTCTGGTGGATAAACATCCTGAGCAACAAGAGGAAATCGCCCTTTCCAGTGGTAGAGTTCTCTAGTGTTACCTAGTATACTAGGCAGCATAAAGAGAATGATCAACTAGACCAGTTTAACCAAATCTACTTAATTATGCAGACCTCTTGTCCCCTACCTCATTCTATCCTCTGTTTAAACCTATACTCATGTGTGCCCTGAAGATAGGACTGAGAAGCTGGATCTCACTTTGCCTTCCCAGCATGGCCTTATTGATTAAAGGATCCTTTTCTGCTTTTCATATACCTTTTCTCTTTGATGTTTGGGACAAGTGGCCAAACGTGGTCTGTTGGGACCCCTGGAGTCCAGACCCTGGCCTAGGACTGCAGTAACATCATGTGTTAAGCATTTTCCATCCAATACCTCATCCAGTCTTTGTTTTAACTATTCATTTTTCTTTTGAACTATTTTATACATAGCATGAATATATAAGACCCATTGTATTTCAGACATCTAATAAACAACATTTCCTAACCATATACCAAAATTGACTTACTGTACCTGTCCATTGTTAGTGTATCTCTCCCAGAAGGAAAAATAAAAAGGCTAGTATTTCCTTGAAATATATAGTTGAAGCTCACTATCATATTGATGCTACTTTTGTCTTCTCTAGGGGTAAGAATCCTCAGTTTCTTTGGTTGTTTCTTATATGACAGATTCTTTCCTTAGTTAGTCAATGTCCTCCTAAAGGATCTACAATTATTGTGTCTTACTGTGATTTGACCTAGTTCATGTTAGAGGAAGATGATGATTATCCTTACTCCAGAATATTTTTTCCTAGTAACACACAGTAAGACTGAATTAACTTTTTGGCATTTGCATCACTTTGTTCTATTTAGCTTATAGCCATGGTCAGTAATTACAGTCTTTCTCACGGGCTGCTTTTTAAATCATATTTCTCCCAATAAATAAATAAATCGAACTTCTACCATCTTATTTTTTGTTAATACTGATTCAAAATGAACTGTGGGATTTTATATTTGCCCCTACAAAATTTTGCCTATAGATTTTATCTATATTCTTAGCCTGCAAAATAGCAGAGAAATAAAGCTCATAATAAGGAGAAAAATAAAGTCAAACCACTCCAGAACTGTTACACATATTAAAATTAATTGACAAGGTCATTGTAAGTTATTAGAAATGTGTTATTTACACTCAAAAATTAAGTAAGGGACAAGAGAGAGATAAAAGTCTTAAACTTCCAGAGATGAAAACTGCAATGTGTGAAAAGAAATATACACTTAATAGGAATAATAGCAAAGGTGACATTACACAGCCAAGCTTAGTGAATTTGAAGACACTGCAATAAGAACATCCAAAATACAACACAACAAGAAAAGACAAAAATGGATTAATGGACTGAGGTACAACTTACAAGTGGCCTAATATATATTTAAGTCCCAATGGAGGGAAGAGTGGAGGACAAGGAATTATCTGGAGAAATAAGAACCAAAGAATTTCCAAACATAATGAGAATTGTAAAACCACAGATTCAAAAAGTTCAATCAACTCTAAGCACAATAAATACAAAAATATACAAGTGTACATTATAATCATATTGCTTAAAACCAGAAAGTAATAAAATAGCCGGAGGGAAAAATAGACATTATGTACCAAGGAACAAAAACAACAGATTTCTCCTTGAAAACAATGCAAGGGAAGAAGCAGTAGAATTAACATTTAACATATTAAAAGGGAAAAAAATCAACTATAAACCTAGAATTCTATATCCAGCAAAAATACTATTCAAAAACAAGAGCCAATTAAAGAGTTTTTAAGTAAGCTGAAAATAATTCATTACCTATAGACCCTCACTATGAGAAATGTTAAATGACATCATTTAAACAGAAGAAAATGAGACCAGAAGGAAACAGAAATGTACACAAAGGACTTAAGAGTATTGAAAATGGTAACTACGTGGTTGATATATGATATTTTTATTACATAAATGTTTAAAAATATCTTTTTATATAAAAGATAATTGACTAAAAAATTATGATGAACTATAAGGATTATAACATACTGTATGCAAAACATCTAACAAATAGCATGAAGGTCAGGAAGGAAAAAATACAAGTACAGTATTGTAAAGTTATTATATATAAAAATAGTACATTTCTTGGAAGATTTAGATAAGTTAAACTTGTATCCTATAAACCCTAAAACAAACACTGAAATAACAAAGAGGACTATCATTAATAAGCCAATAAAGAATATAAAATAGAATAATAAAAATATAGTCAATCCAAAAGAAAACAAATTGAGAAAAAGAGTAGCAGAGACAAACAGAAAATAAATAATATCATAGGTTTAAATTTAACCATATCAATAATAATATTAAGTGAAAACGGCCTAAATACCTTCATTCAAAAGCAAATGTTTTAGATTATATAAAAAAATGAAGTCCGTCTATATGCTGTCTGAGGAAAGCATACTTTAAATATGAAGATATATTGGCTAAAAGTGAGGTGAGGAAAGATAGACCATGCTATCATGAATCAAAAGAAAACTAGAGTGGCTAAGTGATATCAGACAAAGTAGATTTCAAAGGAGAGAATATTATTACAAAGAAAATGATTTCATAATACTAAAAGAGTCAGTTAATGAAGAGGACATGTAATCCTAAATACTTAGATCAAAGCTTCAAAATACTTAAGACAAAAATGATAGAACTGCAAGGAGAAGTAAACGGAGATGCCATGTTCATGACTTGAAAGACTCAATATTATTAAGATATTAGTTCTCCCCAAAGTGATTTATATATAGATTCATTACAATTCTAATAAAAATTCCAGCTAGCAGCCAGGTGCATTGGTGCATGCCTATAATCTCAACAACTCAGGAGATTGATGCAGGAGGATTGCAAGTTTCAGGGCAACCTCAGCAACTTAGTGAGACCCTCTCTCAAAATAAAAAGGACTGAGGATGTGGCTCACATTGTGTCTTTGGATCCAATTACCAGTTCAAAAAAAAAAAAAAAAATCCCATCTAGCCTTTTTTTTTTTTTTTCTTTCCAATAGAAACTGACAAACTGACTCTAAAATATATGTAGAAATTCTAAGGATCTAGAACACTTTGACAAAGCATCTTTTATTCATAGTTGCCAAAAATTGGACACAACTAAAGTGTTTTTCGAACAACTGTGGTTATATCCATACAACAGAATACTACTCTGCATAAAATTAACAAACTATTATACCAGAATATGGATGAATCACAGATGTATTATGCCAAGTGGAAGAAGTGAGTCTCAAAAAGGTGCATGTTGTATACTTTCGTTTATGACATTCTGAAAAAGACCAATGGTTGCCAGGGGTAGGGACCGATTAATAAAGGGGTTCTTTGAGAGAATTTGGGGGAACAGGTCTATTATTATGGTTACAGAGCTCTATATATTTGTCAAAAGTCACAGAACTTTACACTAAAAGTTGATTATATTGTATTTAAAATAAATAAATACATAAATGGTGTCATGATGTGATCATTTTTTAATTCAGTTAATTAACATCTGGGAGTTCTTCAAACTCTTTACTATTGTGTATGTTGGAAATTTTCCACAGTAAAAAGTTTACAAAGCTAAAAAATAAACGGTGATGGTAGAAGATGTCCACATAGATCATAATATGATTAACAGAGAAGCAGTAGTAAAGACAAAGAATATGTGAGATGACCTCAACTTATACAATGCAGAACATGGTCAAATAGATTAGCTTCTGCATATAGATCTGAAAATAACTACTGGAAGAAGAAGCATACCTCAATGGCAGCAGTGAAGTTGATGTAATTACTGCTCATCGGGAATCTAATGGCATAGGTAGATTAAAGAAAGACTCATGAAAAAGTTATCAGAATTAGAATAAAGCTGAAGGAGAAATCCTCCAATTTCATAGAAATTCAAATTGAATAAATGAATTTTAAATATTCAGGTGTTAGATAAATTTCAAAATTCATAAGCAAAAATCTTTTAATAGCAAAATAATTTAAGTATCAAAGTCTTTCTTATCTATTATATACCATAAAAGTACCTTATAATCTAGCTTTACTTTTTTTTTACTCATATTTAAAGAAAAAATTTGAAACAGTACATTAGACATGAAAATAATGCCAAGTATCATTTCCTTTACAGGTTTGCATTACATTTACTGAATTTGGAAAAATGCAAAATATTTGTAACTTCCTTGTTGAAAAGCTAGATAGCTCTGTTGTCATCAGCCCACCCCACTTCTATCATACTCCAGGCTCTGTTGAGAATCTTCGGTAAGTTTAAGCACATCTTTAACTAAATTATTAATTACTTAAACAGAATTATTCAGTGCTGCAGTTCATTGGCTGTCATGTTAATATAATCTCTGCATTTAATTCCTCAGACGGCAAGCCTGTGTTGTTGCTGTTGAGAATGCTTGGCGCAAAGCTCAAGAAGTCTGCAACCTTGTTGGCCAAACCCTAGGAAAACCTTTACTAATCAAAGAAGAAGAAACAAAAGAATGGGATGGCCAACCAAATGATGACCAGTCATCCAGACTCTCAAGTTCATTAACTGTACAACAAAAAATCAAAAGTGCAACAATACATGCTGCTTCAAAAGTACTTATAACTTTTGAGGTAAAGGGGAAAGAGAAAAAAAAAAAGCATTTCTAAAGTGTCAAACAAAATATATTGTATTTGTATTTTTTTATTTTTGTACTTTTTATAAAGCTTCCTTTTGTCTCGAGTATATATATATACACACAATTATATATATGTATATATATACAATATATATATTATACAATATATATATATATTGTATAATAGATAAACTGTTTCTATGTAAGATCTTTCAGTCCTTGACTATAGTCCCACAGAATGTTCACCTTTTCTGTTTTCAAGAGCTTACTGAGAAATGTTCTTGGGAAATAAATGTAATATATGCACACTTCTATATGCCAACAATTCATACAAGTGCATGTATAATATTTTCAATACAGGAAAAAAAACTGACATTTTAATTTCATCCATGTTCTTATATGACACCACATTTTATATAAAAACTAGGCTTCCACAAATTAAAATTTTTAAAGACAAAAATTTTTATATATAAAAGGAAATCTTACATCCCATCAAAACTAATAATTTTCTAAATTCATTATTTTAGCTATTTATAAGCTAGTAATTTAACATGTTACTGTTTCTTGGATGCTGGCAGAATACATGAGACTCCAGGAACAGAAACAAAGTTCTATTACTCATGGCACAATGAGGAGCATGAACATCAGCATATTGTCATTGGTTCCCACTGGTTCCCGTTGTCCCAGGTTACATAGGGAAGAACAATATGGCCATAAACATTATAGCTACATATACAGCAGGTTTCTTAGAGCTGAGGACTACTGAGCTTGAAAAATTCACTGCTTTTTATTATGAACAAAAGCAAACCTCTTTGTCCTGGAAGGAGACATTGCCTCATCCTTCAAAGAAGCTCACTGCAAACTCAGTCCTGAGAAATAGCTCAGGTAAAGAGTAGTCAGTCTTGCATTCTTGCCACACCTAGCAAGAAATGTAGGATTAGGAAATTCACAGAGGACCTTCTCAACATATCTAATAATTTTCTTACTAGATCCAGACCATTTTATGAAGATGCAGACCAACAACTCACAACATTAACAAAAATAATAATACTTTTGAATAAAAGGACAATGAGAGGTATATTAGGAAAATATCGTGATGTCCAAAATTGGCATAATGTATGAATTAGACTCACTTCTACAGGGCTTCTTAGTTGATACTAGCACCTGTGTAATACAAATACAATACAAGCTACATATGTAATGTAAAATTTCCTAATACATGCATTGTAGAAGTAAAACAAAAACCAGTTAAAACTAATTTTAATAATTTATTTTGTTTAACCCAATATATCCAAAGTATTATCATTTTGGTGCATAATAAATATTTCAAAAATCATTAGTGAGATATTTATATTCTCTTTTTTGTACTAAGTCTATTAAAATCCAGTGTATCTTTTATATTACAGCATATCTCAATTCAGATGTTAAATTTTTATCATAAATACTTGATCTGTACTAAATCCCTATGATGCAAAGTTGGAAGAATTGATTCACATACTCAAATTGTTCCAAACATGCCTAAATGATCCAATAACTAGATCAAATATCAGTTTTGAAATTAAAATTAAATTTAAAAATTTAAAATGCACTTCCTTAGTTACACTGTCACATTTGAAGAACTTGAGAGCCATAAGAAGCTATTGGCTACCTGTTTAAACAAATTGATATATAATGATCCTTAAGCTGTTTGACAAGTACATGCCATTGCTATTGCATTATATATTATCTACAAGTGATCATATCACAAGTCTGTTACAGCATATGCTTTCCATTCACCATACATCTAGGACATAGGATTTTTCCTTTGTTAGGTCTTGATATTCATATATCAATATTTCTTTCCAATAGCATATTCCAGGATGTAATGTTCATCACTACTTACTTTTCTTAAGTAGCCCTGAAACAAAATTTAATCATGTGGGCAGATTTTTCTTAGCCATGGCCTCATATTTGGTTTCATCATATTTGATAAAGAAGGTTATCAATTTAGCATGCAATACCTAAGGCAAAATTTTTTTAGTTAGTAAACACTTTTTTAAATTAAACAAATAAAGATTATTGCTTCAAAAAAAATGTAGAATGTACTCCTGCACTTCTATAGAGCAGCTAAGGGAAGAAATCCTTCAAAAATTAGACTGGTTTTTATCTATGGTGTCCTGTATACTTAAAGGTATCAAATTTAGTTGTCATTTTTTTTTCTTTTTTTTTTAATTTATTTTTCTCAAAAGTTGCATTTTAATACATGTTATCAAACATAACAGAAAAAAAACTAATTTTCAGAAGCTGTACACACTATTCACTGAAAATATTTGAGGCAAATAGAAAAAAAATTATTACAATCATAATTTTTCTAACTTTGCACAAAATTATAAGCAGATTACATTCTTCATATTAAACATCTTTATATGCACTTTCAATGAACAGTATATATATATATAT
>PVHX01022205.1:0-28158 GCA_004024805.1 Geosciurus inauris | reverse complement strand
AAGCCAATCCCAAAAAACCAAATGCCGAATGGTCTCTCTGATTAGTGGATGCTAATGAATAAGGGAGGTGGGAATGGGAAACATAATAGAAATAGAGAAACACTGGACACGACATGGGGGAGGTGGGGGGTAGGAAAGGGGAATGGGTATAGTAAAGATGGTTGATAAAAAATATATATAAATATATATATATATATATTGTTCATTGAAAGTGCATATAAAGATGTTTAATATGAAGAATGTAATCTGCTTATAATTTTGTGCAAATTTAGAAAAATTATGATTGTAATAATTTTTTTTTCTATTTGCCTCAACAAATATTTTCAGTGAATAGTGTGTACAGCTTCTGAAAATTTGTTTTTTTTCTGTTATGTTTGATAACATGTGTTTAAATTCAACTTTTGAGAAAAATAAATAAAAAAATTAAAATTAAAAAAAAATATATAATATAGCCTGTATAGTTCCTCATACAGAAATATGAGGAACAAGTTTAGATATATGCTAAGAATCTATAATAATGTTTAAAGTAGTAGAAAACAATTTCAATGCCAGGATAATGGTGGCTAATTCAGCTCCCTATGGGGAAATTTAAGACAGGGTATAATAGTTAGTCCATTTATTATTAATAAAAATAGATATCACCCATCTTTGTTTATCTCCATCTGTATACACCATTAGCTCATCTACAAGAGGAATAGTAGAAATCAAGGAAGAGGGGCAATGTGTAACCTGATATAACAAAGAGAATAACCCATCATGAGGCATGTGAAAAACAATCAGTGCTAAAATATCTGTTAATATAGCCTCATAGTAACAGGGGAACTGTAAGTATTGGAGATGTAATGTTTTTTCATAAGTAAGAAATAAAACATGAATGTCTATGCCTGTTAAGGAAAAAATTTTAGTGCAACCATCAGCAATTAACTGAGCATACATACTAGCAAAAGGCAAAACATTATGTCCTGAAAAATGAGGAGAGTATAAACATTCTAATATATATAATCTTTGGTTGTAAATAGCAATTACTGCTGCAAAATCAAGGTTTTTCAACAAAAATTACCAATAATAATGGCACATTAGATAGAAGAAGTCAATTCACCATTTACTGTTGACAATTTTTCATTAATTTTTTTTATAGAGCTTGTTTTAGAGAAAGACTCAAATAAAGGGTAGCGGTAGAGTCCTGTTGTTTCTTTAACAACTGGAAAAAAAGGAGAGAGCATATCAGTAGTTAATAAAGTATAAGGACATGCCCAATTTAAATGCCCTAAAAATTGCTGTAAATGAACCAAGAAAAATTTAAAAGGAAGGGTTAAATTTGGGATGTGAGGAATTGAATATTTTTGAAGTAATGTATGTAACAAGTAGTTGATAGGGAGTTGACATTGAATTTTTTCTGTAGCAACATGGAGTCTTGATCTTAATAACATTTCCTGTAACATTTGTAGAAATTCATCTGTGATGTTTTGTCCTGAAAGTAAAATATCATCCATATAATGATAAACAAGTAAGTGAGGAAATTTCTGATGAAAACAGAGTAAAGCTTTATTAACAAAATATTGGCATAATGTTGGACTATTTAGCATGCCTTGTGGGAGAGCTTTCCAATGGAATCTATTAGCAGGCTTATGATGGTTAAATACAGGGACAGTAAAGGCACATTTTTCCCAATTGTCAGGAAAAAAGTGAATAGTAAAAAATCAATCTTTTAAGTCAATGGCATATAGAGAAAAATTTTGAGAAATTAAATTTGAGTTTGGTAATCCACATTGAAATGGGCCCATAGGCTCTATACATTTATTAATATCTCTTAAACCTTACAATAACCTCCATTTTTCTGATTTCTTTTTTATAACAAAGATAGGCATGTTCCAAGGGCTAGTGGAAGGTTCAATATGTCCCAATTGTAACTGTTCTTGAATAAGGGCCTCTGAAGCTGCTGCCTTTCCTTTGGAAAATGGCCATTGTTCAGCCAAGAAAGGGCTGGTGACTTTCCACTTTATTGGCAAATCAGTCAAATCTGCAGAAGCTCCTACAAAAAAAGGTAATTCCATAGACATTTGGCATTTATGTAAAATATTTCTTCCCCATAAGGGAAAAAGTATTGCCATAATATATGGTTGAATATGAGTGATGATTTGTTGTAGGTTGAAGGGGCAGAGCATCTTAACCACAGGGAGCTCCTGGACACTTGCTTGTTATTACCTCTGTTGCCCCAAACCAGGGTGGTCTTTTGAAGAGGCCATACATGAGACCATACCCTAAGATAAGTAATATCATAAGAGATATTACTGTGAAATCAGCACCAGTGTCCAATAGTCCTGTGATTGGCTTCTCACTTAAACAAAGAGTTAATTTAGGTGTGCTTTCAGTGATTGCTAAACATGCTTAAATGACAGTAGAGTTAAACTCTGCATTTCCCCTTTCACTTAAAAGTTGTTGAGCAACATAGGGGATCACAAGCAATTGAGCAACAGAGGATCTTTGGGGAGGCTTAAAGACATATGAGACCACATTTGGATATATACTGTGAATGTATAATCAGAATCAGTCATTCTTGGAATGAAAATGTTCCCCTCTTTAGCATTATGAGAATGGGGCAAAATCAATACAAAAGTATTTTTGAGTAAGGGTCCCTGAATTGGAGTAGCAATTTTATATACCTCCCCAGGAAGCCATACTTGGGCATCTTCAGGTGTGATTAAATCTATGCCAGTACTCCCTCTAGTGGCATGAAAAGATTGTTGAAAGGATGCTTTGTTTGAACTGGAAACATTTGTGTCATGGGATCTTGAGGGGGTTGGAAAAATGAATTCCCCTTGCTTTTTGCCCCAGGTCTGGGATTGACCCAAAATAGAGTTTCCCAACATATCAGTCTTAGATTGACATTGATTGGCCCAATGAAAGCCTTTTGACATATAAGGCACTTTTGATTAGAGAGTTTCTGAATTCCCCTTTTTACCTTATAGTCCTTTTGAAGATGAGTAGGTCTTGTGCAATTATAGAATATTTTATCAGGAGTGTTTAAAGCAGCAGCAAGCAAAACAGATTTATGTGTTTCAGTCCCTACATTCTGACATGCCTTTATCATGTTTGACAAAGTAATATCCATTTCATGCTAAATAGACTTTATTACTTCTTTGCAATCTTGATTGGCATCTTTGGACACCAACAGTTTGGTTAGAATATTAGCAGCCTACAACTTATCAATCTGTTGTGCTATTCCTTTAGTTAAGCAATTAACAAAATTTATGGAGGGCTCTCCAGGAGCTTGTCTGATTATGACAAAGGACTTAGATGGATCTCAAGTGTCAGGGATCTGACATTATACCTTGTATACAACTATTCTATTTTGAGTAACTGCAGTGACAGGCAAATGAGCACACTGATGTAAAGTAACTTGTTGGCCAACTCTGAAAAGGTCATAGTAATCAATGTCTGTGTTTCCTTGTGCACAATCTTCAGCCAGGACATGAGGCAAGTTAGAGAACTCTTGTAAAACCTGAGTTCTGAGCAGGAAGAGTAACCATTTTAATTAATGCTTTCCAATCAGAAGGAACTAAAGTATATCCTATTCCCAGACCCTCAATCATATTGAGGGAATTACTATTCATCACACTTTCCTGAATAGAGTGTTACAATTCTTTAAAAACAGTAAAAGGTAATTGCTTATATTGCTGTTGGCCAGTGGAATTTAGCTTAATAGAGCAAACAACAAAGACATGAGTCTCTCCCTCCTCCACCACTTTCTGTAAACAAAGTGAGATTTAACCAGTGGGGTGGTTGGTAGGCATGGCAGTGGAGGAGGAGATGGCTGCAAAGTTGGGGGAATACCTCTGTCAAGGATGTTGTGGCAGCTGCTGCTAATGGGGGGTTGGTATGCATAGCAGTGGGTGAGGAGTCTGAGGTGGTGGTGGGGGCAGCTCCATAGAGGGCATTTCTGAAGGAGATCAAACACTGGGTGGAGGAAACACATGCTGAGCAATAGAGACAGCATTGTGACAAAGATACCAAGCATGCAGCACAAGCACAGGAACTCGTGGCTCCTCATGAAGCTTTTCCCCTATATCTTCCCAAACTTTTGAATGCAAAGAACCACTTTCTGAGTACCAGGGGCAGCAAGTCTATTTCTGCCACCAAAGCAGTGAAGACAGCATTACATCAGCATTGCAAAGTAAATAGGAGAGTTCAGCCTTTGGACGATGTTAAGTGTTAGGGAATTTCCCATAGCTTACCAATAGGGATTAGTGTCAGTCAATGAGAGATGCACGTCAATGCCTGTTCCAGGCTGTAAGCTATTCCTTTCCCCCGTCAGCACGTCCAGAAGGGTCGCTGTTTGGGGCATTAGGGCCTCACGTTGGGCGCCAGCTGTAAAGAAATCAAAGGAGACACAGAGAAAAGATGCAGAGGCAAAGAATGGCTGCTCGTCCAAGCTGCCAGCTTTATTTATATTAATAGTTTACCTTAGGTCACTGGCATCATTAGTACATTATTGTTCATTGTATCATTAGGCAGGTTACAGAGTTAGCAACATTATTTGCTAACTCTTAGCAAATTTCTCAGTTAGCTTATTTCTCAGTTACATACTAAGTTGCAATGTGCACTTGTTAGGAGCTTTTTGTAGCTTTCAAGGAAGTCTATTGTTTAAAGATACTGTTATGTGGACAGGTTCAGGAGTAGTAGAACTTGGTGAAACATTGTAGTTGTTTAACAAGAGAGTTCCTTTATTCCCAGGAGCTGGGTGTCTGAGATTAAGGTAGAGGCCAATAAGACTCTAGCACAAAGCCTCCTCATGGAGGGCATTGCCACAGCAGCTAGGCATCCTGTACATTTTCACAGAAACTTTCCCAGGCACTGAGCATGTCATAGCCATGAAGTCATCAGAGGTCTCAATCTCAGACACTGCTCTTCCATTCTGTTACACCTCTCTCCACAATCAGAGAAGACTCACTGTCCTGTACATTTCCACATTCAGAACTCTTACACACTTTCCAAAAGTTACTCTCCCTAAGATGTTGCATCCAGAACATGAACATTCTCCTGTGAACCTTCATGTAGGAGAAGTTTTGGGATATATATGGGAGATATATATATATAGTTTTCTATTCAAAGTACCCCATATCAGTGGAATCAGACAATATTTGTCTCTTTATGTCTGGCTTGTTTTGCTTAGCATATTCCTTTCAAGGTTCATCTGTGTATCAGAATTTCATTCCTGTTTAAGGGCTGAATAATATTCCTTTCTGTATACATTTCAGATTGTGTTTATTTATTTCTCTGTTTATAGACATATTGTTTTCACCTCTTGGCAATTATGAATAATGCTGCCATGAATAAGAGTGTACAAGTATCTGTTTAATTCCCTGATTTCAATTATTTTGCTCAGATATCTAGGTGTGAAATTACTGGAGGATCTCTTGATAATTCCATGTTTAAACTCTGGAAGATCTGTCAGACTGTTTACACTGTGTACGCACCATTTTATACTTCCCACTAGTAATGCACAATGATTCCAATTTTTCCACTCTCTCCAACACTTGTATATGTACACTTGTATATGTACATATGAGCCCTTAAAATATGGTAGCTGGGAATATAAAATGGTACAGTTAAGCTTAAACAATTATTAAACAAAAAGAACTCAGATGAGGCTGTATAGCTTTTGAACTGAGTTTACTAAACATCCAGGGTAGTATATATGTTTAGTTTCTAGAGCATACACAGTTGCATTCCCACCATGTCTCTTTGTGCATATTCTACTTTCATGAGTATGAGTTTTATTTTTTATTTTTTGGATTTGTTACTTTAAGAGGCATTCTCAAACCCCAAATTACTTTAAAATTCACAGTAACTTCCAATGGGTAAGATTAGAAACTCCCATTTGGTTGTTAATGAAGAGCTCTGAAATGGTAATTTTAGAAAACCACAGGGTGATGGGAAATGGTATTTTAGTAAATGCTGCAAAATCTCCAAGCACAAAATGAACAGGGGATGGGGAGACAGGGACTATTCCTGTGAGTGGCCAAATGATACCTTTCCATTTCCTTATCACAGAACGTGTCAGGATTACACTAAGGAGTCCCATTCAAATCAAGCAGCCATAGACAGCCCAGATGGAATACAAATAGGCGCAGTAGAAGTGGAGCAAGGGTAGCGAAGTGTGCAGTGGGGAGATTGATGTTGATACCCTTCACTGCCAAGTGAAATGCCAATAATGCTTGTATAGCATTTTGTGCGGGCAATGGGAGTATTGATTCTTGAGCAATAATAAAGAATGAAGCCGCTCTCTCAGGTATAAAAATATTGGCAACTGTTACAAAGAATTGACTCATGGGGGTCTGAGTGCTGGCCTATCTTAATACAAATAATTCAGGCTTCGGAAGGATTGCAAGAGCAACCAGGCATGGTTTGCAGGCACAGACTCTGCGATTAATTTACCTGCATCTTTCCTGGGCCTCTCAGCCTATCAGCCAATTGGACTTAGTAGGGCAGGAGCTAAATGGATTCTTGAGGTCTCATTGAGAGTAAGGCCAGATGATAAAAATGGAAGAAAGAAAGGAAAGGAAGGAGTATAAAATGTTTACCAAAATATTTTTAAATTTACAGATTCTGTTTGCATTTCATCTTTTCTGAAAATGAAGGAATAATGCACGTGGCAGCCACCTCAGCAAAGGAATAGATGCTTTTAAATACATTCCCATCCACAGTGTGATTTCCAGGAAGAGTAGTTTATGCTATAGGTTATAATGAGTTTTACACACCGAAACCAAAATGGAACACTTGCAAATGGGCAGAACTATTATATTTAATGATATCATATTCTTGGCAGGAAAGCTAATACTCTATGTTTACAGAAAACTGGAAAATTGAAAAGAAGGGATACAGTTACCCACTCCCATAGTCATCCATTCCTAAAAATAAGTAAACTTAGGGAGAAATAAAAATAAATCTTCACCACCAGGGCACTAAATGTCTTAACTTTTGCAGACAGTAAAAATTATTTGATCTTATATGAACTCTACATGACCTAGGAATGATTAACTTATTTGAAATAATAGAATCTTTAAAATGCAGAACCATGATCAAGGGAGAGACTTTTAATAATTGTACAAATATATACTCATTAAACATACATGCACACATACACATATATGCAAAGTGTGTACTAACTGGTAACAAAGGAGGATACATACTGGTTTAGGCCCAACATCCCTTCTACAGAAGGATGTTTTAAGTTTTAAAAAAGGCTATTTATGCCTAGCGTGGTGGCGCATGCCTGTAATCCCAGCACTTTGGGAGGCTGAGACAGTAGAATTGCAAGTTCAAAGCCAGCCTCAGCAATGGCGAGACACTAAGCAACTCATTGAGACCCTGTCTCTACATAATACACAAAATAGGGCTGGGGATGTGGCTCAGTGATCAAGTACCCCTGAGTTCAATCGCCAGTACCAAAAAAAAGGGCTGTTTATGATATTAAAATAATGAAGGAAAAATAAATAAATGTCCAACATTGGGGAACTAAGTGATTTTTAAGTAAAATAGAGTTCAACTCATTTTAAAAATGAGGAAACTCTATGCTCACTGTGATTGACACTGCAGATTAACCAGTCTCAATATCCTCCCAATCTCATTTGCCTGTCAAACAGGTTCCTACTTTTATTACTCTGGCCACTACTCATTTTCTGCATCTGACCCAGGAAACGTGACTTGTTGTCCAGTACCAAGCAGAGATCATGCTTGACATATGACAGCCAGAGTCATCCCTTGCCCTTTATCAGTAATGAGAAAAAACAGACTGCTTTAATATTTGGGCCAGTTTGATTTGAAACTTTCTGCTGCTGTGAACTAAATGAATCCAAAAGAACAGATTAATATATTACTTTAGAAAGCAAGAGTACAAAACAGAATATACCATCTGGCTTCACTTGTTACTAGATATTACATGACTATATACTAAAATATTGATCACTGCAGAGTAATAGGAATATTACACATGACTTTTAATTTGTGTGCCTATGTATTCTAAATTTAGCATTATGAATATATAGGAATTGAAATTAGAAAAGCATTTTTCCTCCTATTCACTATATTGAATACCACTTATCCAACCTCCTTCTGTCCTCCTTATCTCTGCCCTTCAAATCCCTAGTTACCACTACCCTACTCTCTACTTCTATTAAATCAACTCTTTTAGCTTCCACATATGGAGAAAACATGTGGTTTTTGTCTTTCCTGGCCTTTTTTCACTTAGTAAGTGTCCTCTAGTTGTATCCATGTTCCAGCAAATGCCAGGATTTCAACAGCATTATAAGGTGACTCATATCCACAATAATTCATTATATATTTTTAAAATATCATATATTTTATAAAGAACTGGAAGAGAGGCATTTGACGCTGTCCAACACAAAGAAATGATAAATGTTCATGGAGATGAAAATGCTAATTACCCTGATTTGATCATTACACCTTGTGTACATGTAGTGAATGTTCACACTGCACTCTACCCCATAAATGTGTACAATTATTTTGTCTTTTTAAAAAAGTTCAGAGAATCAGTAATGTTTTTACATTACTGAGCACCTTCTATATGCTAATAAATCTTACAGGATTTGGGAAAGAAAAAGAAAAGAACTTTTTTAAAATCTTTATCAATGTAAGTTAACATAAATAATTTCCTGGTTATATATGCTTATCTGGTTCTATAGCAACTGAGATGCAGGAATTCCTAGTTATAGTGCAAGGAACAGGATAAGAATCTAATTTTGGCTTCCATGCCAGCAGGTATCACTTAGAATTAAGTCCCCCACTGGATTCTTACAGATAGTAGATGAGAAGATACATAGTGTCTAAAATTAAAAACATTTTCCTGTTGCTATGTTGATATAATAGTAAAGCTTCATTATTTCATCTATTTATTAAGAAACATTTTTTGAGCATCTGTTAAGTACTAGGCAACATACTAGCTAGGCAGAAAGAAGTGATAAAGATGGATGAAAATGTTCCCTGCCCTGTAGGAGCTCACAGTCTGAAGAGCATGTTTCAACTAGCATGTGAAAGTTTGTATTATAATAAGATAATACTGAAATTGAGGAGTGAAAAATGCAGATGGTGACACAAAAAAGAAAGTAATTAGTTTCAGTTATGGACAGGGAATGTGTACAGAGGAAATGGCACTGGATTGGGACCTTAAATAATTAGTAGAACTCATTCATCGACTGGAGGGAGGTAATTCTGGAATGGATAAAACAAAGGGTTATGGTTATAGATGGGTGACCCAAGGAAATTCAACAGATTCATTTGGCTGAAAGATAAGCAATTTAGTGAACAACATAAAAAGAAGATGAGGGGAGAAAAATGTACATCCATTCAATCTTATTTATTTATTTATTTGCTTATTTATTGGTCCCAGGGATTGAACTCGACCACTGAGCTGCATCCCCAGCCCTATTTTGTATTTTATGTAGAGACAGGGTCTCACTGAGTTGTTTAGCCCCTCACCGTTGCGGAAGTTGGCTCTGAACTCACAATTCTTGTGTCTCAGTCTCTCAAAGTGCTGGGATTACAGGTGTGTGCCACTGTGCCCAGCTCATTCAATCTTTATATATGGGGATCTGTCCAGATTTCTAAGTCAAGTTTTCAAAGGATCACATCTTTGTCATAATTAATACTGGAAAACAGTCTGAGAAGAAATGTGAGTGCAAAGAAACAAATTAGGAGGATGCTGTGATTGTCCAGGTAATGAGAATGTGAACTATGATGATGTAATGGGGTTAGAGAAGAATGAAAGATTAAAGGAGCTACTTGAAGGAAGAATTGATGATGTACACTGGCAGTTTTGATGTAGAAGTACAAGAAGCAAAAATAAAATAAAATAAAAATAAAAAACTCTGATGATTATTTCAAGTACCTAATTCAAAAACTAGACTGATGAAGAGTACCTTAAATGGGATGGTAAATATAGGAAGAGGAATTGATTTGAGGTGGGGGGTATGAAATATAATGATCTGGGATTCAGAAATATGACTTTGAAATTCCTAAAGGAGAGGTAAGTAAAGATAGTAAGCAAAAATTTGGCAGTATCTTGATGCTCTAGCTTCCATCTCAAATAAAGAAAGTTATACCTAAAAATTATATCCCATCTTTAATTGTCATCTAAGGGGAGAGTTGCAAAAATCCTCCCTGATCACTGACCTAAAGAAGCAGCAAATAAGCTTGCCATGTATTTTGGAATGGAATAAGGAAAAAAAATCCTCAGGGATTAATCAAAACCCAAAGTCTTTCCCAGCTCAGGAATGGAATTTGAATTTACAATATTCATTAGCTCCATAAAACACAAGTTGCAACATTAACATATCACTTTGTCCAGAGCCTTTGGAATGCCTGTAGTCCTGACAAAAGCAAGACCTAACATTCTCTGGAGAGACCCTTTCTCATCTTATAGCTGCTGGGATTCCCCCTGAATTGGTCCCCCACTTGCAAGATCATAACCAATAAAAAATTACAACCTATCATGTAAGCACCATGGGGGAACATCAGCCAACACATGAAACAGAAAAATAAAAACCCCTCAGTACCTAAAATAAAAGAATAGCTGGTAAAGTGATTTTAAAGATTTACAGGTAGATAGACATAAATAGAAAAAAATAGGAAAAATTAGAAAATATGAGAAAGAGAAAAATAGACTTGAAATAAAACCATTATGAAAATATTGTCATTGAAAAATACTTCCTGGATTTGTCAAAATAAACTATATTTTGAATTATGAAATACAAATTAGTAAATGACAATGAGAGCAATATCAAAATAGGCAGGATGGAACAAAAAAAAAATAGGTAGAATGAAGCTTCAGTCATACCTAACTGTACTTATAGCCTTGATATTGTGTGCTATAAAAAAGGAAGATTAAATATTATCTTAAGTTATTATCTTGAGTTAGTAAGTTAACTTATTGACTCAAGAAGTTTGAAAAGGGAATAGAAAGTACACTAATGGACAGTACAATAAAGTTAGAACCGTATTAATGAAACAGGACAAGAAACAACAAAATAACAATTTGTTTTCTTTTGAAACAACAAAAAGAAAAGACTGATTTAATACAAGTTACAAAAACTTGCAAATATTGTTAAAAGAAATTAAAGACCTAGCAAGTGGAAAGATAGCTCATGTTCATGGGTTAAGACTTGGTATTGTTAAAATGTCAATACTCTTCAAATTAAGCTCCCAGATTCAATGCAATCCCAGAAATTGACAAGCTAATTCTAAAATTTATATGGAAATACAATGGATTTCAAATAGCCAAAAATAATCCTGAAGAAGCAAAGTTAGAGGACTTATACTTAATTTCCCTATTTCAAAACTTACTTGATTGGTACAACAAGCAAGACAGTGTGGAGCTGACATAAGGACATAAATAGAGATAAACAACTACAGATCCAGAAGCAAAAGAAAAAGGTTGAATCCTTGCCTCAAACCATATTCAAAATTTAACTCAAAATGGATTAAAGGCCTGCATATAAGAGTTCAAATAGTAATATTATCTTTATAGAAAAATACACAGGCATAATTTTTTTTTTACTTTGGATTGAGCAATAATTTCTTAGATATGTCACCAAATATGCAAACCACAAAAGCAAGAAAAGAAAAAGTTGACATGGTTACTGTGAGAAACTTTTGTGCTTCAAAGGACACCCTCAGAAAAGTGAAGACAGCCCATAAAATGGGAAATAGTTTTGAAGTCATTTTAAGAAACTTGAATCTAGACTATATAAGGAACACCTACAACCCAATAATAAAAAGTCAACCTAAGAAAAATTGTGTAAAGAATCTGAAAAGAAGGTATACAATGGTTAATAAGCACATAGAAAGAAATTCAGTATCATTATTAACAAATGCACATCATATCCACAATGAAATACCACTTCATACTCAGGATGGTGAAAATAAAGCATTACTGAGGAAATGGAAAAATTGAAACTCTTATATATTGCTGGTAGGATTCTGAAATGGTAGCATAACTTTAGAAACTAGTTGGACAATTTCTTAAAACATTATATGTAGTTATCACATTACCCAGAAATTCTACTCTAGGTACATACCCAAGAGAAATGAAAACATGCAACTGAACGAAAACTTATACACAATGTTCATAGCAGCATTATTCGTAACAGCCCCCAAATGGAAAAAAATCAAATGTCCATTCATTGATAAACAGGGTATGATATTCATACATGGAATATTACTTGGAAATAAAATAAAATAAAATGCTAATACATGCTATAACACAGATGAACCTTTAAAACATTATTTTAAGTGAAAGAAGTCAATCACAAAGAACTACATATTGTATGATTATATTTACATGAAATTTAAAAGTAGGTAAATACATAGAGACAGAAAGTAGATTGGTGGTTACCTAAGACTGGAGAGATTAGTGAGGTGTGAGGATTGGGAGTGATGGCTAATGAGTAGGAAGTTTGTTTTGGGTGTGATAAAATTTTTAAAATTTATTGTGGTGATGCTAAAACTATTAAATTTCACACATTAAATGGGTGGTTTGTATGATACATGAATTAGATCTCAATAAATTATATAAAAAGCTAACCTTTGGACATACAAAAACGTGCACATGGATGTTTTTGGCAGCCTTATTCATGATTACCAAAACGTGGAAGCAACCAAGATGTCCTTCAGTAGGTGAATGGATAAATAAGCTGTTTTACATTCAGATAATGAATATTATTCAACATTAATCCATTATGTTCCAAGTTTTCAATTCTACAAATACTTCAATGAAATTGACACAAGTGTATTAGTAGGTTGGAAATCGTAATCTACAGCTAATATATCCTTTATTATTAGAACAAAAATGAAGATTATCCCATAAATTGGACACTGGGACAATATAGTATCTTTTACATATATAAGTTAATGTAAATAAGACATTGGTCAAATACGATATACTTTCATAGACAGAAGATATGACTTTCAAAACCTGTTCAAAAATTATTTTTGGTGGAAAGGAGCAAAACACTGTACAATGTTACATTACATTTTGACAATATGCTATTGGTTTCACAGGGTATGGCTTGTTTTGATATCATGATTGTTCTTGTTATTTGAGAATAATGTGGCTTCTCATATCAAATCGATATCATCATGGGCAGCAATAGATCTGGGAATATTATACTTTCTTCTTCCTGATGGCTTCTCACTACATTGTTTTAGGTATTCCAAGCAGATGTTTCTTGAAATCCAACAAATTTTTCAGATCTTTCTTGTCTTTGCTAGCTAATTTATGAATAATCCCCACATTTACAATATACTTAATTATTCAAGAGAGGAAGAAAATGATAATAAAAATTTTCTGCCAAAATATGTCCTCAAAAAAAAAGCAGGGCATGGTGGCACACACCTGTAATCCCAGCAGTTCAAGAGGCTGAGGCAGGAAGATTGCAAATTCAAAGCCAACCTAAGCAACTCAGTGAGACCCTGCCTCTAAATAAAATACAAAATAGAGCTGGGGATGGGCTCAGTGTGTGAGTGCCCCTGAGTTCAATCCCCAGTACCCCTTCCCCCCAAAAATGACTCAGGAATAACTGAAAAGCAAGCACAGAGTTAAATTCAATCAAGAAATTGAATGGAATAGACTGAAAATTCTATCAATGAAAGCAGATTTTTAAAAATATTTTTAAGTTGTAGATGGACACATATACATAAAGATGTACCTTTATGGTTTTTATTTATTTATTTTTATGTGGTTCTGAGGATCAAACCCAGTGCCTTACATGTGCTAGGCGAGTGTTCTATCTCTGAGCCACAACCCCAGCCCCGCATCAGAAGATTTTTAATGGTAGATGCAAAAGCTCAAAATACTATGAAAGAATAGAAAGGAAAACATTGTACAATTTGGACTTTTGAATTATGTTTTTCTCATAACAAGGTACACAATTAACACATAGTTTATAAAAATGAGAAAAGCAACATCATATCAAATGGACAAACTGCTGCTTATTATTCTCAGAGTAATAGTTTGATGGGAAATTGGAATAGACAATTGGAAAGTTATGAAGTTTGCCCCTCTAGCCTTCAAGACTATGTGCTCACACTCTAAACAGGGTTTGAAGGGACCTTCCCAGTCTCCTACAAGATAGATTCCTCCACTTTCGTCTGCAATTTGAAAGAGCGTAGGAGGAGGAGGATATCGTTTGATTATACAATTCTTTGCACATTCCCTCAACTTTTTTTTTTTACTATCTAATGCTATAGTCCTGGAAAGAGGGCTGCAAATCTAGCTGCTGGAAGCAGGATCAACCTCTATATAAGAAACTGTAACCATATCTTTAAACCTCTTGACCAGAATTTCAAAGAATCTAATGGGCTGTTTTTTTGCCTTCATCCCATCTAACAAATCTGGAATTGTTAGTAACTGCAGTTGTATTTTGGCCAGGGAAAGCTCACCAGTTCTCTTTCTATGTACCCCACCATAGATGAATGGGAAGGGAGCGAAGGCAAAGCACTGGTTAGGCTTCTACTGCTGGTAGCAATTTGGGCCATCACCATAGAGGAATTGGATGTTCTTCTAAAGGTGGAAGTGTTTGGGTTAAAATCCATGACAAATTGAGAGAAAAAAATAGTAACTAAAGGCAAGACATGAAAAAAATGGGTTCTACAAAGAAGAAAATACATTCCATTGTTATTTGGAGAGAGGCTCAGAGCAAGAGAATAATCTTGTCCTTTAGCAAAATTAGACCAAGTGTCTGAAACAGTAAATTTGTATGTCGGCCAGGACTACCTCCTTTTGTGCAACCCAGTCATGCTGAATGGAAATCTGCAAACCTGAGTGGCATCACAATAGCGTGTATTCTGGTCAGGCAAGCTGTTAAAAATGAATAAACTCTCGTAATGTGCCAGCATTTCTTGATTCTTATTTTTAAAATTATATCTACTACATAAGCTATCATTTGCGAAGGAATTTTCAAAGATTACTCTCTGTAGGCCATTAAACTATGAAATGTACAAATGGCAGACTGATCCCTGTGCAAACCTAAACCTCAGCAACCAAATGCTTAAGGGGGTTCCTGTCTATGATTTATAAAACATAGCAGCTGTATGCTGTAGGACACTTTATATAAATATGGGTCATCTTTCATGCTTGGTTCCCTCTGTGCTTCTCCTTATGTGCCTTTAATATTTGCTGATTTTGTTCTGTGTCTTTTCTTTATAATAAGCCACAACTACTTGTATCATGATTCTTGAGCCCTATGAGTCCTTTCTGCAAATCACCATAGCTGACAGTGGTCTCAGAGAACCCTGAAGCAAATACTACCTAGAACTCTCTTGCATGGAATAATCAGTCATTTAGTGTTTACTAGGTGAATAAATGAACTGGGTATAACACGATGCCCACTCATGTCCTCTAGAGTGAGAGGGTGACACTCTCTCAGCAAAAGGGTATTCTAACTTAGTGACTGGGACAAATTACCATGGTACAATTGGCTTTATTTATACCAGAACTAAGCCAACAGAATATTTGTGTTTTCTTCTTCAAAATATATCAAAAGAAAATTGGAAAGAGATTTTGAAAACAAGCTGGGAAAAAAAAGAGAGAAAAAAATCATTTCTAACAATAATTTTCTGAGTCTAAGAGAAGTCATATGAAAAAGCAAAGAGAAAATAAAAGCTATTATAAGACTCAAAGATAAAAAGGAACCCTCTGGCCTAAAACTTAAATGAAAATAGAAATATATATATATATATATATATATATATGTAAAATTTAAAACAGAAAGAGTAATGAAAGGTCTAACGGAAGTAAAAATAGAATACAATACAGAATTTCTTAAAAAATATCAATAGGTTGGATGATTAAAAGAGTTAGGCAAGATTTAAATCTACAGATAGAACAACAAAAAAAAAATAGATAAATAAAACCACCACCAGCTCTGAAGATGAATCATATGCCTAAACCTGGGTATAGCACTTGTCTGTGTAGACATATTTACTACATATATTATTGGGAGTATGTTTTTAGTCATCCATATTTTATTAGGGAATTTGGTTCAGTAATTATTAACACCATCATAATTGCATAAATATATTAATTGCCCTGGGTACCTATGTCTTTGATATTAGGAGTATTTTAATAAAATTATTGTTGTCCTTCTCTAGTTCCTACAAGAGAAATGGGGTATTATTACTTCTCATCCAGAATTACCAGAATCATGTTTGACCAAGTGTCTAGGCATCTCAGGGTGCCATCAAGTTGACACACTAAATTATCACAATCAATAAGTTTATGAATATGAGAATCCTTTCATGTGATACGGGGCTTCAACACCTGACAGGGACTACATGAGAATATAATAACATGTTGCTCTGTTAATAGGTTGACAAAAGCAGTAGCTCACAGTAAACAAAGTAAAAAGCTTAAACTGCCGTGGCAGAGGAAGAAAGAAGTGGGCTTGTTACAGTGGGAATACTACCCAAGGCCAGAAAACCCACCTGATTACCACATTTCAAAGGCATATCCCAGAGAATGTTCCACTTAACCAAAGCCATAAAGAATGCACAATGAGAGAAATATAGTTATCACTGAAGAGCTCAGTTGTATCTCTGTTTCGTGGGAAAGGCTGATGGTGAGAGATGCATTTGCTATAATGAATGGCAAGCGGAGTCTAATTTTAAGAGATCAGTAGAATAGATAATAAAACTTGGCATCCCTAAAAGCAAAATCAATGGTTGCTTGACAAAAATGTTGCTCAATTTCTACAATTAAAAAATCTAAAATGGATGATAAGGAAACTTTCTATGGGACATCAAGTGACCATATGTCCATGATCAAGATTCTATCAGACTCACCAAGACACAAGATCAGGAAATCCCAACCACAATCCATTATGAGATTTAGTTATAATTTCCATATTTTGTCACAAATAAGGTCAAATGTCAGAAGTAAGCAGCACAAATATATTCCCAGTTCCCCAGCCATCCCTTCTTTTTGAGCTGTCTTCTTTTTTTCTAGAGCTTCCTTACAAGCAGTTGAAGAAGTATAAAGTCCAGTCTTGGAAAATGGATTGGTTGACTCAGCATGTGGACACAGCATGAACAAGCACATCAACCTATTCTGGGATGATGCTGAACGTCAATTGCATAGGGAAATCCTAATATACCAAGATTTGGGCAGTATAATTATTCATTATATTTGTGGGGAAAGAAAAGAGGCCTGAAAACATAATATATATGAACACATGGGAAGTGATGAATGTCATAGCTGGTTGATCAGGAGCCTGAAAGGAAAGCTAAAGACAGGACATACAAGGGTCTAGGAAGAAGCATGTGTATAGACAGATAATTGAAGAAATAAAATGTAATGAGTTTTATATCACATGTGCTACCACCACCAGAGAGTATCCACTAAAGAACTGGCATTAAATAACTATTTGGAATGAATGAATTGGCTAGTTGACATCAGCCAGGCTTTGCCAGTTTCTACCCTAGTGCTGCCAATTCAAGAAGGCAAATATTCCTGCCATTGCTGAAATCCAAACTGTCAATCACAAAGAGCAGAGTAAGACCCTTAAAGAGTCCAATAAACCCTTTGCAGCAAATTGAATTCACTGGAAATCTTTAACCTTAGAATATTCAGTGATTCATCTTTGTCTACATCTAATACAAATTTGGCATAAGTTTGCTTTCATTCCCTATAGAATCTCAATCAATACCACCATAATGGTCTTGCAGTATGTTTGATCCATTGGCAAAGGATCCTAAACATTATCACTTGGAGTCAACAGGAAAGGGGGGTGATGATAGACACAAGATCGTGGGATTTATGAAGTTTGTAACATACTTTACTATGCAGAAGCTTCTGCCTTCAGCAACCTGTAAAGGCACCATTGAGTGCCAGTTAGAGATAAGACCCTATCATGCAAGGCTAGACCCTATCATGTAAGATTCAGAATATACTCTAAAACAACACTGACAGGATTGGCCTTTTGAGCAGGGTAAGTCATCATTGCGTTGGATGACCTTTGTATTATGATAAACTTAGCAGCATCTCTGACTGTACCCACTAGAAAGCCCAACTTGCGAAAGCAAAACGAGACTTGAGGGACATTGCCATGTGTCCCTAAGGAAGAAATCATCTGCCACCAAGAATCACAGTTCTACAACAATTAAAACATATTCCTAATAGTAAAATACTATTACTCCCAGTGGCCAACTCAGAGAATTTGTGCATCTTGTGCCTGCCAACTCTGGGATTTGTGTGTTTAGAAGTTTTGACTGAGAGAGAAGGAACACATCCACCAGCAACACAGTAAGAATCCCATTAAATTTCAAGCAATAACAAAACCTATAGTTACAGTTACCTTTTGTTAGAAGAAAAGACAAATAATTACCTGGTAAGAGTAATAAATAATGGTGATTGGAAAGAGTTAGGGCTTCTGTTATGGTTTAGATATGAGATGTCCCCCAAAGCTAAAGTGTGATACAAACACAAGAAGTTCCAGAGATAACACGATTAGATTATGAGTGCTTTAACTCAATCAGTAGATTAATACACAGATATGAATTACTGTGTGGTTACTTTAAGCAGGTGGAGTGACACTAGATAAGTCACTGGAGGTGTATCCTTGGGGTTTACATTTTGACCCTACTGAGTAGAATTGCCTGCTTCCTAATTGTCAGTCTGGATCTGATTTTCTCCATCATGTCCTTTGCCATGATGTTCTGCCTGACCCTGGGCCCAGAGTTATGGAGTCAGCCAACCATGAACTTAACCTCTGAAAGTACAAACAAAATAAACTTTGCCTCCCTTAAGTTGTTCTTGTCAGACCTTTTGGTCACAGAGACACAAAGCTGACTAAAACAGAAATTGATTTTGGAAGTAAGGTTATTGCTGTGACTAACCTGATCTTGTGGTCAAGAAGCTTTTGGGATTGGTTTATGGAAGGAGGAATTTTGAAAAGTTTAGAGATAAAAAAATGTAAAAGCTTTAGAATTTTGTGTAAAGCCTATGGAAGCTCAGAAGGTCAGAATACTGATAGGACTATGGACAGTAAAGATGGGGCTCATGAAGTTTCAGAAGAGGAGGACACTTTTGGAAATTGGACTAGAGTCATTTGTGTTATGTTCTGGAAAAAAAAAAATCTACATTTTGCCCATGTCCTGAGACTTTGTGAGCTGAGCTGAATTTAAGAATGATGTAGTAATTAATCTGGTGGAGAAAATTTCAAGGCAGTACAGCATTCAGGGGGTGACATACATATTGCTAGAAGTTTTAGCTGAATTTACTGTGATAATCAGGGAAGAAAGCAAAGCAGAAAGATTCAGAAAACTTGGAATTTGGCCAGAAAACTGTATGAGTAAAGCTGGGGTTAAGGTTGTTAAAAACATTACAGGCACCAAAGAGATGCTAAGTGCTTTGTACAGAGAAAATAGGAAATATGGTTTGAAGGCATCTCAGAAATTAGCAAGACAACACCCATCTCAGTCTCTAGGGTGTTAAAGTAAGCTTCGTTTGAGAAGAGACCATGGAGGAATCCTGCTTTCTAGGAAGTTTTGTCATTGTTGTTGTTGTTGTTTTGGTTTTCTGAGTTTTTTTTTTTTTTTTGCCATGATCAGCTGCCCAGGCACTCAGAGACTTCTGAAGCCACAGTCCCTGGAGGCTTGGCTGCTGCTTTAGATTGTGGTAGACCTTGGCATCAACAATGCTATGCTGGTTCTGCAGAGATGCAGGATTCCAGAGTTATAAGGTCATAAAGTTTTCCACCAAGATTTTAAATATGGCCTGGGAATCCAAGCAAAGTGCACCAGGTTTGGAGTCCCTTTGGGCTGCCCCTGAGAGGGTGATACATGATATAAGATGGAAGCCAAAGTTGCAGTGGAGACCTCTAAGATTAACAGGTGCCAATAATGTGGAATGTCTGCTAAGGAAAGCTGCAAGAATCAAGCAAAAACAAGCCAAAAGGATGGCATTATGGGCTACAAGCAGCAAGGCCATAGGGACAGAGCTACACAAGCCTGCTGGAGAGAATATCGCATGGAGATATAGGACTTATTTGCTTATCTGGATTTTGGTCTGCTTTGGTCTCATCCCTTCTTTCTATGCTTCAGTTTCTCCTATATGAAATGGAAATGTTTACTCTGTGCCATTATGCATTGGATATATATGACTTTCTTTTGATCTTTATAGAGGATTCATAACTTTGCCTTGAGTCTCAGATCAGATATTGGACTTAGACTTTGGGGTGATGCTGGAAATGATAAGATTATAAGATTCTTACAAATGGACTAACTGTATTTTGCATTGTGAGATGGGCCTAAGTTTTTGGGACCTGAAGCAGAATGTTATGATTTAGATATGAGGTGTCCCTAAAAGCTTATGTGTGAGATAATGCAAAAATTTTCAGAGGTAAAATAATTATATTATAAAGGGTGCAACCTATCACAAGGTTAATCCACGATATGGACTAACTAGGTGCTAACTGTAGGCAGGTAGGATATGGCTAAAGGAAATAGGTTACCAAGAGTGTGCCTTTGTGGTTTATATTTTGTACTTGGTGAGCAGAGAGCTCTCTCTCTCTCTCTCTCTCTCTCTCTCTCTCTCCACTTGCCATGTCCTGAGATGTTTTCCTCTGCCATGCTCTTCTGCTGTGATGTTCTGCCTCACCTTGAGCCAAAAGCTATGGAGTCAGCTGACCATGAACTGAACTTCTGAAATCATTAGCTAAAATAAACTCTACCTCTTTTAATGTGTTCTTGTCAGGTCTTTTGGTCACAGTTATGCAAAGTTGACTAAAAAAGCTTGTTACATAATAGAGACAAGGAGGAATTTGTTTGGATATGAGGCAATTTATGTACATGCTTCTTATTCTTCTACTCTCCAATTTTTTTTTTTTTTTTTTGGGTACTGGGGATTGAACTCAGGGGTACTCGACCACTGAGCCACATCCCCAGCCCTATTTTGTGTTTTATGTAGAGACAGGGTCTCACTGAGTTGCTTAGCACCTCGCCATTGCTGAGGCTGGCTTTGAGCTCGTGATTCTACTGTCTCAGCCTCCCTAAGTGCTGGGATTACAGGCTTGAGCCACCGCGCCTGGCTCACTCTCCAATTTTAATGGTAAAAGGGAAGTTCTTCAGCCACAGCCTGAGAAAGAGGTTATAACCAAGAATTTAGACCCAAGAGGAATGAGGGCTTGAGTGTGCTTATCCAGTATGCCACTCCCACCACAGATATCCTCATTATTCTAGAATAGACAGTAGAAACAGGAGACAATAAATAACTATAATTCTTCACACCATCTTCCCCTTAGCTACTGAAAAAGAGCAGACAGCTCTTGTCTGGTTCTTGAATTGGGGATTACCTTCAGCTAAAAAGAATTGCTCATCCAAGGATCAAGGATTAGTTGATGTGGAGTTTACCAGAAAACCAACTCTGCATAGATTTTTACATTTAATATCCATATAAATATTCACTTAGTCAATAATAAGACTACAAAGTAGAGATTTGATCTAGTCACTATCCCTTAATGATACCTTAGGATGTTTAAGCTCATTGTCTTTTTTCATTATTTCTCTTACCATCCTTGAACATTTAACTAAAAACACTTTTCTTCTTCCCATTCTTTTTCTATGAACTGAATCATGTCCTTCCCAAATTCATATGTTGAATCCCTAACCCCAATGTGATGGTATTTGGAGATGGTGCTTTACATAGATAAATAAGTTTAAATGAGAATGGAGATCTCATCATGGGAATCTCATCATGGGAATAGTACCCTTATAAAAAGAGAAAGAAACATTGAAAGATCTTTCTTTGGGCCTTGTGAGGACATAGCAAGAGGACGTAGCAGTCTACCACAAGCTAGAAAGGGAGCCTTTACCAGAACCCACCCATGCTGGCACTTTGATTCAGGACTTGGGTATACATAAGTGTCAGAAAATAAATGTCTGTTGTTCAAGTCTCCCTGGCTATGTTATTTGTGATAGCTCTCTGGAATGACTGAAGCGCACCTACCAAGATCAGTAATTTTAATACATTTGAAAGAATTAATTTGCTAAATATTCAAGGCCTGTAGTATCTTAGAAAAGAAATATAGTTTTATAATTCTATAAGTAATTTTTCATTGTTACTGACTTATATATTTCTCTTTTTCATAATTGGTAATATCTATTTTCCAATAAAATTAACCATTCCAGGATCCCAAATGTATTTTAACAAAGTTGTAACTTTTTCCTGCATTTATGGTTATTTCTCTATTTTTGTTTCGATTTGCTATTTTGTGTTCTCTGCAGTTTTCTTTTTGGAACTAGCTAATTAATTATGTATTTTATTGACTTTCCCCCTAAGGAATCATTTTATGACTTATCAATTTTATCATTGAGTTTTTCTTCTTTTTAAAATTATTTTATGTTTCAATCTTAATTCTGTCCTTCCTTCTGCTTAATTTGTGGTCCATTTTCTAATTTACCATGTAAAATGTAATTCATTTATTTTACTTTTTTTTTGGTTTAGCAAGATGAATATTGAAACTGTACTTTTCTCTACTCAGAGCTTGATTGACCAACTTGCTATAGGTCGTGACTAGTATTTTCCCTATGATTATTTTCCTATTACTATGCTTTTTAATTTACTTTTAAATTTACTCTTTGACCCAAAAGTAATTAAATATAGATTTTATAAATTATAAAGTGTTTAATATTTTGTGTTGTTGCTCAATTTATAGTTTCTACATATGTTATATGATAAGAGATATGGGATGATAATCTTTTAATATAATCTTCTGATAAAGTGTTTGATTGCCAAAACAATCATGTCCCATTAATCATTTTTGCCTTTTCACTTTTTAATGTGACATTTTTTCCTTGTTTCCTATTACTTTATTATTTGATCTATAGTATATATCTTCTTTCCTCTTACTATCTGTAGACAAAATTTAGAAATATATGGCCTGTTATTGAATGTTTTTATATCTCCATTTCTTTTTTATCATTTCTTTAAAAGTAGGTAAGAATTGATTGACTCAATTTTTTAAATATAAGAAAATTATCAAAATGGGACTTTAGCCTGAGTCTTTTATAATTATATTAACATATTTTATCTGATATAGATTTCTTTTAACATTTATAACATGAAATTTTGCCGCACAACAATAATTCTAAACTTAAGTCTCAGTTTTGTGTGTAAATAGGTTCAATCACCATTGTCTTTTGATGTTTCTCACTTTCTGTGTTGTTTTGAATGTTTTCTTAACAAGTAATAGTTCAAAGTCATCTTGTGTACTGTAGTCCTTGAGTTATTACACATTTGAAAAATCAATGTAACATTTATAAATGAAAGACATCTTGGCTGGGTACAATATCCTTTGGTCCTATATTTACTCTTCCAAAATCCATAGACCTTACTTTATTGTCTTCTCGGTTTGAAGAACTCTGAGCCAATATTTTTCTGCTCTCATAAACTTTTATCAACTTCCTAGATAACCATAGGATTCTTTTCCCTAGAGTATATAACTTTTAACATTTTAAATCTTCATGTTGATCATTCTTTATAAATGTTTTTCTTTTAAAATGCATTATGGCCTTAGTTATATATTAATTTTTTTTCATTTCAGGATGGGAAATTGTGACCTTATTATATTGTTACGTGTCAGTCTTTTTTTTTCCTGTTACAAATCCAGTATTTATATTCAATATACCTTTTGGAGGCACACCTGAGCTAATGGATGGGAAAAAATTTCTAGGATATACTGGTAAGTGAAAAAAAAACAAAAGTTATATATAGTATGTTACCATCTGAGTAGAAATTATACATGTGCTTGCTTGCTTGTTTTAGCAAATAGAAATATAGTAAATCTGTCTCAAAAACTAATAAAAATTGATTACCTATAAGAAAGAGGGTAGGTGGAAGGGCTAAGGGAGGAAGTGCATATTTTACCACGTGGAAATAGTTTAATGTTCCAAACAGGCAAAAAATGAAATAAATTTAAAGTACCAGGAATGGAAGGAACTCTAAAACAATGAAAAAAGAAACAAACACATCTGTATTTCAAATGATGGGGTGGGGAAATCTACCCAAGTAATTTTTAAACACTAGAACTTGACTATATACACTTATTCTAGAGAAAATAAAAACTAAAAGTATATAGTAAACTAATAATAGGGTTATTTTTCTTAGAGGCATTTGTATGAACATCTGAAACTGTTTTGGTTATACTGTAGGATTAATAAGCAGGTGAGTAAATACACTGATGCTGAGAGTCCCACCTTTTACAATAAGGGGTATCAAGGAAGTGTGAGAAGGCCATGAGGGGTCTTGTAGGCTTTCAGTTGAGATATCAGTATAAACTCACAATTTCTTATACATGTAATACAGGCACACACACATACATATTGTTGTGGCTTGTCCACTAAAAGAGTCCCATATAAACAAGCAAACCTCAGGACCAAAGTTTTGTACTAGATCTTATTCCCCAGTAATGGCATTAACTGGGGTACCTCTCCTAGGATGGAATTCTGTATCTGGAGTTACTTCCTTCTCCCCTTCTCCTGCCAGTTTTTAAGTTTTTGTTTTGTTTTGTTTTGTTTATGTTCAGAGTTGTGGTTCCTAATTTGATATAGGAGAAAAGTTCTCCATAGGAGATGAGAAAGAATAATGAAACTACAGTTACTTCAAACAACCTCAAGTCTAAAGTAGAAAGTTGGCCTTTGAATTGCTTTGGTGGTAAAGGACTTGGTATTTCTGAACTCGTTAGTCATTTGTGGACAAAAGAATATAATCTCAGAGAATTGGTCTCTTGAAAAGTTTACCAAGCACACTTTTGAATTAATTTCCAATAATTATAATTGCCTATATTGTGGAAATAGGTTGAAATGTCCAATTTCTGTGGCAGCGTGAGTTTTTGTCTTTCTGTATGTCTTCACTAGCAACTCAATAACAAGATAAAGAGACTGTGTAAGGGACTGTTAGCCAGATGCAATTTTAAACTAAAAGTTACTTTCATCTTTTTTAAGGGAAGCCACCAATCTTCATTTATTTTATCTTCATTATACTGTGTTCATACTGTAAAAACTTTGAAGGGTTTGGTTTGGTTTGTAAACTTTCCTAGCATTAGTAAGTAATCTTCACCATCAATTATTTAAGATACTCTAAATATTTAGGTAGATCCATTTTTTTTCTATTAGGAATATGCAGAGAAGTATATTTTCCTACTCTGCCAGCATGATTTGTTCAGCCATTGAACTTCTAAATATCCTGGGGAAAGCTCAAGTATCTTTTCTTACCTAAGAGTGGACAACCATCATTTCTGGCCCTTTCTTCCCTTTGTATTGTTTTCCATGGCTTAAATAGGTATGCTAGAATTGAATTATTCTCAGGACAACAAGAGAAAGCTGCAAAAAGGCAGCTGCTGTCACTTGCTCCATCCTCTAATCTCATAATTTCTTCATGGCCTTCTGCACACTGGGGGTCACTGAACAGCCTTCCACACCTGCAGGTGTTATTTTTGCAACTCTTCCCCAAGGCCCTCAAACCCAGAGTTGGGTCTTTTCTTAGCTTCCTGCTGCTAAAAGCCAAACAAAAGGAAGTGAGAGAACATCATTTATAAAAGCCTCTTTAGACAGTGGCAGAAAAGGAATGAGTATCTACAAGACATTTATCTCCAGAGGAAAACAATCTCTCAAAAGCACAAACCTTGGCCTCCAACATGGAAAGGCTTATAAGTAAACATGGTTTAACTATAACCTTTAGCCACCCAGCTCCAGCCAGACGTCCATTTCCCATTCTTGGTTGTAAGCACTGATTCCTATTCTGTGGCCAGGTGAGAAGCAAGCAGTGGGTTCACAGCCACGTTAATTAATAGAGAAGAACATGAGAGAAAATCATAAGAGGGAAAAGATAGCTTAAAACTGCCCTCAGTACTGAGTCCTTCCAGTCACACAACATCCCTGGTGGATTACCCTACACACCCTTCCCATGATTCCTTCTATGATTTCCCACAAATAGCCAAAGTGTTCAGAGCTCTTACTCTGTGACTCATTCATTGTGATTTTCTTATTCAGATCCACACTTTATGTCCTTTTCCTTTTCAGACTTCATTAGGTTTTTTTCTATTCCTTACTTTCTTCTTTACCTTCTATCATTTGGATTTCACCTGGGGTTATTTGTTACCCAATATTTACCTCTCCATTTTTGTTTTTAACATTCCTAATCATCATCTACCTCCACGTTTCTAATGTCTAATGATCAGCATTCTTACTCATGGTACTTCAATTCATCCTTTTCATTGCTTCTTTTCAGCAATCTCTATTTCTGTTCTCAACCAGGCAGTAGCTAGTTTTATTTATAAAAGCTTGGTATTTTCCTCCATATGCCACCATGAATTAATTAGAGCAAAGAAGTTTTAAATGTAGCATTTATTTATGATTTCTTCAGGATTTATTTGCTATTAAGACCACATTTGCTATAAAGAATAGACAATGCCTTTTAGATACATCTTGAATCTTTATTTTTGACTATGAGTTGATACTTTGACACAAAATGTGACATTTATGCAATTATTTCAAAAGAAATGCAACAATCTCTTTAAATCATAGCTATTTGTTTAAATCCCTATTAAACTATAAAGTGAGTGCCTTCAGAGGATTTCTGATTATTACATGTGATTCTGGATGTTATATGGTCTTATATGAAAAGTTGGGGCAAAAAAAATTATTTATGGGAAAAAACAACAACAGCAATTAAACTATACTGAGTATTGTTTCCCAGTACTAAGTATTGAGTACTGTACTGAGCCATACATGAGTATGTATGAGCCATACCATACTCCTGACGGATTCTTCCACCTTCCATTCCATTTTCCACTGAGTATTGTGAGCCATACCATACTCCTGATGGATTCTTCCACCTTTCTTCCCGTAATCCCTTCCCTGACTCCCTTACATTGCTGCCACTGCAGGCAATGGAGAAGGTGGCACAAGATATTAAAAATGCTGTTCTGCATGACCAGGAACTATTCCCTTAGTCTAACTATCAACAGTGACCTTCATAACATCAGAATCCCCAAGGTTAATAAAGCCTTGCAATGCACAATTCACAATAGCCAAACTGTGGAACCAACCTTCTATAAATGAATGGATAAAGAAACTGTGGTATACATACACAATGGACTATTACTCAGCATTAAAAGAGAATAAAATTATGGCATTTGCAGGTAAATGAATAGAGTTGGAGAATATCATGCTAAGCTTAGTAAGCCAATCCCAAAAAAACAAAGGCCAACTGTTTTCTCTGATAAGTGGATGCAAATCTATAATGGGGGGGGGGGCATGCTAAGAATGGAGGAACTTTGGATTGGGCAAAGGGGTAGGAGGATAAGGGAGGGAGCCCGGAGGCAGGAAAGATGGCGGAATGGGACAAACATCATTACTCTAGGTACATGTATGACTGCATGAATGGTGTGACTCTACTTTGTGTACAACCAGAGAAGTGAAAATTTGTGCTCCATTTGTGTACAATGAATCAAAAAACATTCTGCTGTCATGTATAACTGATTAGAACAAATTTAAAAAATAAAGCTTTGCGGGGGCGGTTCCAAGATGGCGGCCTAGACAGTCCACTCTGCGCTAGGCTCTCAGGGACCAGGGCTGGAAGTGGTGGAGGCACCGTTTTCCAGCCAGCTTCCTGGCATCATTCTGCAGCTCAACATCCCACGCAGGAATTTCGCTCGTGTATGTGTGAGTACAGGATCACCGGGAGGCAGCGGTAGCCGGGAGGTGTGGCTTCGGCGCCGGCCGGAGAAACGCGGTTGCAGCCGGGGCCTCGGCCCAGGGCTCCGGCTATCCGAGACTGAGACTGGAAATAGCGGGGTGCCATCTTCCAACCAGTTTTCTGGCAGCTCTCTGCAGTTCACCGCCCCACGCAAGAGTCTCGCTCGCGTGTGGTAGCACAGGGCCACTGGCAGACAGCGGTAGCCAGGAGGAGTGATGAAGGAAATTAAAGGGATACAAATAGGGAAAGAAGAACTCAAACTATCATTATTTGCAGACGATATGATTCTATACTTAGAGGATCCAAAAAATTCCACCAGAAAACTTCTAGAACTGATAAATGAATTCAGTAAAATTGCAGGATATAAAATCAATATACATAAATCAAAA
>PVHX01022204.1:0-28159 GCA_004024805.1 Geosciurus inauris | reverse complement strand
GAAAAAAAAAAAAAAGGAAAAGAAAAAACCTCCTGCAAACTCGTTTCGGTGTTCCAGAGTTTGGTGATTGTTCCTGCGCGTGCCTGTGTCCTGTCCCCACGTGTGCCAGCAAGTGCCACGCAGCCCCGCGGGGCCAGGCACCCGCCCCGCGGGCCTGCCTGGGAGTGTGTGCGTGCCCCGTGGTGTCCTCTCGTCCATGTTTACTGATGTAAATACCATTTTTATACTCCTCGTCGAGACCTGCGTGATTTGTACGATGTACTTTATTTCTGCTACGAGTAATTTCATGAAGTTTCAACCTGCAGACTGACTTTTACTCTCACACACTCACACACACACTCACACACACGAGCAAAAAGAGGACTCGGAGGGAAGTTGGGGTTGACTTGGTTTGGACTTCCCGTGCCTGGAGAGGGTCCTTGTCACTTTGGAGGTGTTCAGGGGAGAAGCAACAAGCGTCTTCATGTTCAAACGCCTCTCTTTGGTCTGAGAAAAACTAAAAATTTATTTAATAAAAGTTTTACTTGCTAAAGATCCGCCTCTCGCCTTATTTTCCCTCCTGTGGATGAAGACCGAGTGTGTCTGCCTGTGTCGGGCGCCGGGCTGCAGGGAAAACCAGATGTAGGACAGGGAGACCTGGGAGGAGGTGGTCCCAGGCAGGAGGAAGTCCCTGCCCGGGTCCGACTGGTTGATCCAGAGGCTGGAGAAGTGTCTGTTCTCCCTGGAACACCAGATGCGTGAGTCCTCCTGCAGGCTCAGTTATTCATTCAACAAACGCTTACCAGACACCTGTGGTGCTGGCCCCAGGACCATGGCGGTGACCAGGGGCGGAGGGAGAAATGGAGGCAAAGTTCTGTAACATCCAGTTCACTATTATTAGCCATGAACTGCACAGCCATCACCTCTGTGTGGCTCCAGAACATTACATCACCCTGAAAGAAGCCCAGGCCCCATGAGCAGCCCCCAGTCCCTCCCCAGCCTGGCACCTGCACGTCCACATCCCATCTCTGGACCCTTCTGTCCTGGACTCCCCTGTCCTAGACGTCTGCTGTCTCTGGATCACACACTGTGGCCTGTGTGTCTGGCTGTCACCAAGCACGAGGTCCTCACTGCCCTGTGTCACTGCATCCTGCCCTGGCGGGGGCATGTGTAGAACATCTTTGCTTCGTTATTCATGGGCCACTGGTGGACGTGGGAGTTGTTTCCCTCCTGGAAATCACGAATCCGAGTTTCTGTGCACATTGGGTTTTCATTCCCCACGGTGCCCACAGGTGGCCTTGCTGGGCTGGACGCTGACTCCATGTGTGCTGGGCTGTCCCAGCAGTTGTGCAGGACCTGGCCCCCGCGGGGGAACTCTGCTGTCTGTATAGCGGGCTGGCCAGCTGCTGGCAGCTCTGGGTGGCATCTTCAGGCAGAGGGTTCCTAGGTTGACCTGCTGCAGTGAGGACATTGAAGAGGGTGTCCCCGAGAAGGGGGCCTAAGATGGGTTGACGCTGGTTCAGGTGGAGAGGCTTGCTCCAGCTGAGGGCCCCCACCAAGGGATCGGGGAAGGTGGCACCCAGTGAGGGGCAGGTGGGCAGGGAGCCCAGAGCACCATCGGGCCAGGCCAGCGTGGCCGGAGAGTGGATGTTCTGGGCCTGGGTGAGCGGATGGGAAGGGTGGGAAGATGGCCAAGACCAGCCTGGGGGCAGGAGAGTCCCTGGCGGTGACCGGGGAGCTGAGAAATGGCCCTCAGCTTCAGGAGTCGCCCAGGAGCTTTCAGAAGCCTGTTCGGGCGGCTGAGCTCATCCCTCCGTCCCTCCCATAGCTGAGGAGCCGGCGGAGGCCTCCCCTCCAGGCCGCAGCTGGACAGAGTGCTGGAAGGAGGGTCTGAGCCGCCCGGGGGGGTTTCGGGGTGGGAACACCAGGGACAGGGACTTGTGGAGGGCAAGGGACAGTGGGCTAAGAAGGCCCTTCCATTAATGAGCACCTACTATGTGCCAGATCCTGTCCCTGCCTCCTGAGGCCAAAGTCCAGGAGGAAGATGGACAGAAACCAGAAAGAAGCCAACCAAATCCAAAAGGTAAGGCCAGATCTGCTGAGGGTTGGAATCTAAGTGACGTGGGGCAAGTCTGGGCATTATCTTGGGGGCAATGGGGAGCCAGAGAAGGACTTGGGGGGCATGCTCAGCATCTGCTGTAACAAGGACACCTGGTGTGCTGCTAACGGAGCGTAAACTGGCCTGCGGGAAATGCTTGGGCAGGACACTCTCCCTCCCAAGCACCAATTATGCACCTCCTCTTGGCCAAGCACTGTTTCTGGCCTGCACCGTCCGGCAGTAGCCACTAGCCAACCGTGGATATTTAAATTTAAATAAAAGTATACCTTCCCTTCCTTGGTGACACGAAGCCCCTTTTCAAGGTCTGTTACCACATGTCCTCACTGCCGAGAGCCCAACCAGCAACACTGGCCCAGGGTTTATGGGATTAATTCATTTAACTGGACACGACCCTTTGAGAAATGCCCTGCTGATAATATTAGTATGCAGGGGTCCAGAGAGGGCAAGTGTCCTGCCTGAGACTGCACAGCTGGAGCTGACCCCAGGCTCTCTGGCTGGGCTGGGCTGCTGGGCTAGACCACTTCCCTGGGCTGTGTAGCAGCTAAAATCCCAATATATTAGATTGGAATTCAAGTGGTCATGTCGAACCGTCCAATTTGGGCTTTGAAATGTAAATTCCCCATCGTGGGACCTGTAGAATGGGTACCCTTGTTAGGGTCTAGAGGTGGTTTCCCCCTGAAGCTCACACGCGAGACAACGCAAGAGGTTTTGAGGAGCAGTTCTGGGGCTCAGCCTTCACCTCATCAGGGAGCTGATGCCCGGTGGGGTTAACTGCGGGGAGCTGGGGGCAGGCGGGGTTGGCGGGAGCAAGTGGTTCACCGGGGTCGTGGCGATGGGGTATGTGTTTTGTATCTGGAAAGGGGAGTCTCTGCCTTCTGATCATCACGTGAGCTGCTTCCCTCTGCCACTCTTCCTCCATGATGTCCTACCTCGCCTCGAGCCCCCCGAGAGGGAGGCAGCCTTCTATGGACTAGGACCTCTGAAGCCCCGAGACCCCAAATAAACCTTCCTCCTCTAATATTGTTCCTGTCGGTCCCTTAGTCACAGCAGGGAAAAAGCTGGCTGAGAACCCTTAAAACACAGTCTCTGAGTGTGTTCCTAACCGTGAGCAAGGCCACCACGGTCCCCACAGGATGGGAGAGAAGACCCTGCCCAGGCCCAGATCTGGGAATTCTCGTGCGACTTGGGAGGTGACTGGGAGCTGTGGAGAGCACGTGTCACTGCAAAGACGCCGAGACCCTAGTCCACCTGAGAAGCCTCAGCTGGTGGTGACCCCTTCCCTGCCGAGAGGCAAAGCTAACTCAAGGGGGATGAAAACCTCGTGTCCTTCTGGGGGTCAGGCTACATGGCACGGTCAGCTGATGTCGCTGCATCACAGACCACCCCTCCAACCTAACAGCTCAGAACAGCTCACGTTCATTGTCAGACCCACACACTTTTGTGGGTCAGGAGTCCCAGAGGGGCTCAGCCAAGTGGCTGTGACTTGGGGTCTCTCATATTAGCCAAGGTCTCCTCATCGGCAGGGACCTGGGACTGGGACAGCTGCTGCCCAGCCGCCTCCCTCATGTGGCTGTGGGCAGAGGGCCTGGTGCCTCATCACCAGGAGGCTCCATGGTGCTGCTTGGGCTTCCCCACCACATGGCCACCTGCTGCCCCCAAAGTGGGTGATCCAAGGAGAGAGAGATTGCTCTGCTTCTTACGGCTGGACTTCTAGTCTCACGCTATCACTTCTGCTCATCCTTGGCCCTCCCTCATAGACATGGGATGACAAGAACACGGACACCAGGGGGTGGAGCCCACTGGGGCCATGTGGAGGCACTGGACACCAGTGCCAGGACAGTTCCACTGTGGAATACTATACGGCTGTTAAAAAGAAGGGAATACTCCTGAGACACGTGGTCCAAGGAAAGCCATTTTCAAAAGCTACTGTGTTTTCTCTGGAGACAAGTTTATGACTGAGGGAAAAGGGGCTAAAGTACATTCACCAAAATGATGACGGGTGTGGCCTGAGGTAGGAGTGAGTGACCTGAGACCCAGCTGCAGCCACTAGGAGGCAGAGATGTTTGTCAGAAGTTAATTCATTGATGATCCCAACACGTTTCTTATTTAAATATACTTGCTAATAGTATCACTATTAGTAAGTACAGATGCATTGGCATGGGATGAGCTAATAATTAATTTACTGTTAATGAGCCAACAGTGAAGTGATAAAATTAATTTATGCACTAGAATAACAGTCCTAATGTCCTAATGTATCACTTAAGAAATGAAGAATTCACCTTAAACTGTTTTTTTTTTTAAATTTTTTTTTTTTTTTTTTTTTTTTTATGGAAAAGAGGTGCTTCGGGGACAGTTCCAGCAGGGGACAGTTTGCTCTTTGCAACTCAGGGCAGGTTCCTTCCTGAAGTGCCTGTGGCCACAGAGCAGAGCCGCACTCCACTGAGCACCTGCTGCGTGCTGCCCACGATCAGCCCTCGTTCTCACCCAGCCACGTGTAGGAACCCAGGGGAGAAGAGTGACGGGTGCCACGGTTCCGTTGGTACCTGGAGGACTCGGGATTCGAACCTGTGCCCGCTAACGCCCTGCCTCGGCCTCCCTCACAGCTCATTTCCGGCTGCCCCCCACGTGGCGGTCTTGCTGCGGAAGCTCGTGCTGTGACGACCACAGTGGTACTACCATCTTTACTCCCAATGCTGCAAAGGAAGCCATTGTCCCCAAACTGCCACCAGCCAGATGTGGAAGTTACCCAGGACTGGCCATGCTGGGGAGAAAGGCCCGGGAGCCCCGAGAACAGAGACAGCAAGTGTGGTGACCACGTCCCCGGCAGCCAACCAGAGCCTGGCACAGGGAGGAGCGGAAGACCAAGATGACGCCTTCAGAGCCCCGCCACCTGACACTGGACAATGGCTTCTCTGCACCGAGGGGCCCTTGCGGTGGCCTCTCCCCATCCATAAGGTGGCTGTGCGGGTCACTAACAGAGGTTGGCTCTGCTCCATTAAACCGAAGGCTGTTGTGCAGGTCACAGGGCTTCAGCTGTGGTGGGGAGACACTTTCTGAGCTGGCCCCTGTCACCTGTACCCTGGCATTTATGCCCACATGGAATCCCCTCCCCTGGGGACCTGAGACTTGCCTAGGGAATGAGTGAAGGCCTGGGATCAGGTTGCAGAAGACAGGGTCTTTCTCTTTTTTTTTTCTAATTTTTTTTTAGTTGTAGATGGACACAGTGTCTTTATTTTATTTATTTATTTGTATGTGGTGCTGAGGTTCAAACCCAGGGCCTCACGCATGCGAGGCAAGCGCTCTACCACTGAGCCACAGCCCCAGCCCCAAGACAGGGTCTTTCTAGAAGTCTCTCTTGCTCTCACGTGCTGGCTCTGGGTGGAGCTGGCTGGGACTGCAAGCAGGAAGTGGACATGTCCCAGCCCAGCCTTCAGATGAGACCCCTGGCTGGGCCCCTTGGCCTGAGACCCTCAGGGTAGAGGACCCAGCTGAGCCACCTGGATGCCAGCCCACAGAAATTGAGGTGAGTGGTGTGTTGAGCCTGGGTGAGCTTTGCCACGATGCCAGTGTGCCAGGGAAACCTCACCTGGGATGAGAACCTCTGCATACCTTCGGCTCCTGGGACACAGGCACCACTTTGCTGAAAGAAAATAAATCATTTGAGTGGTCACGGGGGTGGCAGCTGCTCTTGGGGTGGCTGGGGACTTTAACCTTTAGCTGTGTCCAGATTCCGACTGTTTGCCCAGAACGTCTGTGGAGGAGGGGACTGCAGACCCAAGTGCCTCCTGGTGCTCCTTGGAATGGCCCAGCAACCATACCGTGGGACCTAGTTCATGGGCGGGCGGGACAGAAAACGGAGAGCTCCAGCTGCACAGCTGGCCCGCTTGTCCTCAAGCAAGCCAGAGCGGTGGTGACTGACCCAGCAGGCGCTAATAGTATCACTATTAGTAAGTACAGATGCATTGGCATGGGATGAGCTAATAATTAATTTAATAATTAATAATTAATTTGGAGGAGGCGCTGGCCTCTGCCCTGGAGCCCAGCTCGCCTGCCCATCGCGTGCACCAAAGGCACAGCGCTCACGAGCAGACCAGGCTGTCCCGGGTTCGAATCCGTCTTGGCACTTGCCAGCACTGTGACCTTGGACAAGTAACGAAGTCACCTTCCTGAGGCTGTTTCCCCTTGGAAGACCAGGGGGATGGGGTTAACACGAAGCCCTTCGTGTCTGGAGCGTCCTGCGGAGCGTTAAAGCGCCTTTCGCTTCGCCCCGGACCACCAGCAGGGGGCAGCAGAACCCCACGCCTGTGTCCAGAAGCGGCGCGGAGCCTTTATTGGGTCCCGATGTGTTCGGGCGCGCTGTGCTGAGGGCCAGGGGAGCGGGTACCTCTCCGCCGGTTTTCTGTCCCGGGTATCAAAACCTACCCCGTCCAGACTTTTTTGCGCATCCCCTAAAGCCGGCAGCACGGGCGCCGCCTGCTCTGCCCTTGGCGCCGGGCTCCCCTCTCTTCCCAGCCCGCAGCTCCCAGATGCTGGACTGTAACGGACGCGTGTGGCCTCCCAGGCACAGGAAGGAGCTTGGCGAACAGGTAGGGAGCGCCTAGGCCCTGGTTAGCCTTTGGGCTGCACCGGGGGTGGAAGCAGGGCGGTGGGGGCCGGACTCAGAAATAGGGTGGGAGGCGCGGCCTCAAGGTCTGCTGCCCCGCAAGGTCCGCGCGCCCCGCACCTCCTCGCGCTGGTTTCTCGTCTGTAACGTGGGCGGTGTGCGCACCCGGAACCACCGTGCGGGTCAAAATCAACGCTGGGAGTAACAGCCTTCGTGTAAAAACGGGACCTCCTCCCGTCAGAAGTGAAGTCTGGGACATTACTCCTGGTGGCCTCGAGTGTCCACACAAGTCAATAGGCACCTGCTGTATGGGAGGGGCTCTTGTGTGTCCCGCGGTCACCGCAGGGAACAAAAGGTACAACCCCCTGGCCCCGCCCCCAGCGCCCCGCCCCGCCCCAGCCCCGCCTCTTCTCCGCCCCCACTGCGCGATCTACATATTCATGAGGCAGTCAGCCAATCCACAGCCTGAACTCTTCAGAGCCCAGGTGATTGTGACGTCAGTATTGATGCCTAAAGTGATCCTTAAAGGCGCAGCAACCTTTCAAAAAGGAGGCTGGAAATGAGTCTCCTGATTCTCAGTTTGCACAGCTGTAAGAGGCAGGTTGGGGTGTACCGGCACGGACACCAGCGCAGAGTAATGACGCCTGAGCAGTTGTGCCATTCGGGTGAAATCCAGGGGTACGAGCTGAGCCTCGCTTAAACCGCAAGCATTTTGCATCAGCCTGAACTTCAGCACCGGGGGTCCCGGACAGCTCCCAGCCCTGGACAGAGGGCGCCAGAGTGGACTCGACTGAAGGGAGCTTTCCAGTCGTCTTCTTTTTCGTCGCCTTTTTAAAAAAATAGTTTTCGTTGAAAATGGACACAATGCCTTTATTTAATTTAATTACTTTTATGTGGAGCTGAGGATGGAGCCCAGTGCCTCACCATGCCAGGCAAGCGCCCCACCTCTGAGCCCCAGCCCGAGCCCTCTACTCTTGCCTCCCTTAGAAGCCAGTCCCCAGGGACTCAGGCCTGACCTTCCTATGCCTGACTGTCCCCTTCATCAAAGTGTCACAGGAGTTCAGTCGTGAATCCATGAACCCACCTGACTTCTCAGAGCAGGTGCTTCTCGAAAAAATACTTGGTGCTTAGCAGATCTGGACTCCCACGCTGGTCAGCGCTCTGCCCGAGCTCTGGGAGCCTGTGGCTTCGCCGCACACCCATCCTTACGCCTGCTTCTCCCGCTCCTCCACCTCCACCTGGTCCCGCCCCAGCTGCTCGCCTGGACCAGCCGGGCCCTCTGCCCTGCTCTCCCCACCCCTGCCCCACCCCGCAGTGTCTTCCCAGAAGCAGGCAGCGGGCACCTGCGGGCACCTGGGGCAACCTACTCAAGTCTCACCTGCCTCCGCCGCAGCCCTCCATGGCGCCCGCTTCCTTGGGATAAAACCCCAGTCCTCCCTCTGGCCCACAGGCCCCGCACCAGTGCTCATCAGCACTGGCTTCGTCAGGTTTTCGATTTTATTTCATTTTAGCCTTTCCACCGCAGGTGTTGTGACATCTCCCTGGGGACGGGCTCGCACGCCCCTGCTGGTGACGGGCACTGAGCACCCTTCCATGTGGTCTTGGTTCTGCTCCTACCCTTTGCTCCTTTAACACTTTTTTGCCTGGTTTGCTGCTTATTCGGGAGCCTCGAGAGCTCACTCTGCCTCTGGATCTGCGTTCTCCACCCCGGGTGTGACACGGGGCTAGCGCCTCCCGGTTATGGTTCGTGTTTTCTCTCTCTCTACAGCATCTCTCAAGGGGCAAAGCTCCTGATTCCGATGAAGTCGGCTTTGTCACATTTTTCTTTCATGGACGGAGTTTTGGTCTAGCACAGACTTTTCCCTTGTAAAAGGTCCACGGTTTGTTTTGTTTTGAGGTCTGAGGTTTCTCAGGGTTGCGTGTGGATGGCCAGTTGTCACAGACCTGTGTCGTGAAAGCCTGCTGTCCCTTCCTTCACTGGCCTTGTACAGGCCTCTGCTGATGGTGCTCGCGCTGGCGTGTTGTTTCATGGGTTGGTGGCCACCCTTTGGTTGACACCACATCGTCTAGATGACGAGCCGACAGAAGGCACATAGGAAAACTTCTACTGTGCAGGCCACAGCCCTGGGCACTCTTCCTGCGCCCTGAACGCAGTGTGGCGTGTCAGTGGACGGGCATGCTGCGTTCCAATAAAACTTTATTCACAGAAACAGGCAGCAGCCGTGTTCGCATGCCCTCCACCTGACCCTACCCTGGCATGCACAGGTTTCAGGTTCCTGGCCCAAGTCACTGGTGGCCTGTGTGATAAGGGAGTGAGATTCTTCCAATTTTTGTTCTTTGTTCTATTCCTTTCTCTTTCTTTTCTTGTCTTTCTTTTTTCTTTTCTTTTTTGGTACTGGGGATTGAATTCAGGGGCACTCGACCACTGAGCCATACCCCCAGCCCTATTTTGTGTTTTATGTAGAGACAGGGTCTCACTGAGTTGCTTAGCGCCTCACCATCGCTGAGGCTGGCTTTGAACTCGCGATTCTCCTGTCTCAGCCTCCCAAAGTGCTGGGATTACAGGCGTGCGCCACCATGCCCGGCTTCTATTCCTTTCTCTTTCCATACAAATTTCAGGATGAGCTTATTAATAGCTACCAAACATATCCTGTGGAAGCTTTGTTCCTGGTTCTGGGGATGCTAAGCAAGCGCCCACCGCTGGGCTGAGCCTGAACTGAGGTTTTAATCAGAATTGCATTGAATTTGTAAGTCCATCTGGGAGAGTTTGACAGCTGAGCAGTATGGAGTCCTTCAGTCCATGAGCATTGCATTAGTGGGTCCTCTGTTACTATACCAAGTACCTGAAAAAATCAGCTAATAAAGAGAAAAGGTTTGTTTTCACTATGGTTTTGGATATTTCAGTCCAGTCATCGGTTGGCCCAGGGCTTTGGGCCTGTGGTGAGGCAGCGCGTCATGGAGGAGCCCGCGGAGGAGCGGACCAGGAAGCAAGAGAGGGGGGAGAGACAGTGTCCCACCTCCCCTTGAGGGCAAGACCCTCGTGAGCTAAGACCTCCCTCTGGCTGCCTCCTAGAGGCTCCACCTCCTCCCAAAAGTGCTACGTGGGGACCAGGCCTCCAGTACCCGGGCTTTGGGGACACTCAGGATGTCAACCATGGTGCTTGCTGGTCCTGAACTCCCTCGATTCTGTTTTCCGAGAGAGCCATTATCACGGCTTCCTGGGCGCGGGATTCAGGTGGACGGTCAGTCCCCTGGTCAGCACCAGGACGCAGCTCCACTGTCCCCTTGTTGGCATGGCCACAGACAAGGAGTCTGCTGTTGCTCCCGTCTGTCCCCCTCCACACCCTTTTTTCGTTCTGTTTTTTGACCCCCCTTCTGCATTCAAGAACTCTCTTTGGGCGCGGGATGCAGCTCAGCGCTAGGGCACTTGCCCAGTTCCCCCCAGCACCCTAAGGACAGCAATAAGTTTCTGTTTTGTTCCCGGCATGGGGATGGGCCCTCCTGGGCTCCACTGTCCCTTTCACAAAGAAAGCTCTGCCGGGGCCCAACGTGGAGCAGCGCGCAGGGCAGAGCAGGCTCCCGCGCATCTGTCTGGACAGCGGCTCTTACTCTAGGCGGAGCAGAGCGCCGGACAGACCACCTCCTGAAGCACAATGGAGTCCTTTCCAGGTGGCTTGGCTGGAAGGAAAGCCTCTAGGACACCTCGACGCAGATGAATCAAGGTGGTGCTCGGGACAGGAAAGGCTTGCTGGGGAAACTGAGGCACCGCGTGGGCAGAGACCTGAGGACCTGGCCCCTCTGCTCTTGGTATTGGGGGACAGGAAGTGGGGTGGGGAGCCCCCACAAGCGCCCTAGCCCCCTGTGGCAGGTTTGGTCACTGGGCGTGGAGAGCTGGGTGAGCAGGTGAGGGTCTTCGCGCGCGCCTCCCCGTCGGCCTCCCTCGCCCTCCCCTCTCCCCGCTCCCTGCGGCAGGGCTGCCTCCCGCTCTGCTCCCCGCCAGCCGGGCTCTGACCCGCCGGCTCAATGCCTCCCGCCCACCGCACTTCTGTGGGGTAATTGTCTCCTGCGACCACAAGGTACTGGGGCAAATTATAGCTACAGGCGGGGCCTCCACGTGGGCGAGCGGCTGCCACCCGGCTGGGCGGGGCCCGCCGAGGCCCCGCCCCGCCCCCGCCCCCGCCGAGGCCCCGCCCCGCGCCCCGCCCCCCGCCGCGGGCCCGACCCGCGTCTTCAGTGCCAAGGTGGAGACCGTGGGAAGCCCCTGTCGCGACCTGGGTGTGCTGCTCCTTCTGCCCCTCCTCACTGGCTCAGAGTCCCGCACGCCCCCGGCGCCAGGGCGAAGCAGCGACAAACAGAAAACCCCCTGCCCCAGGCGGTCCACCAGGGCCTCCCGGGCAGACATGACTTCAGTGAGGAGCAGCTGCTGGGAGGACCACGGAGCCCCAAGCGCCCCAGAGGCCCCCAGGGTGGTGCTGACGGGAAACCCAGGGGGCCTGTCCCCCTCTCACACCCAGCTCCCCCTAGAACCTGCTGGGCAGCGCTGGCAGGTCACCTGCCCTCTCTGAGCCTGTTTCCTTCTCTGTGAAATGGGGACAAGGACAGATCCATTAGAAGACTGACCTCCTAGGTCCATTAGAAGACTGACCAATGTCAAAACCCTAACTTCCCGCCCCCAAGTAAAGCTCAGATGAATGGATCACAGCCACACTGGCGGCGGTGGCCCTGGGCTCCTGCGGGCGCCTCCCAGCCTCGCTCTTCCTGTCTGTACAGGGACAATTGCTGTGTTGGCTCCTGGGCTGTCACGAGGCTGGCACACAGTAGGTGCTCAATACGCAGTTGCTCTCGCCACCAGGGATGCTAACCACAGCCTCGGATCCTGCTGTCCCTCAGTGCCTGCTGGTGCCCGCTGGTGCACTGCGTGGTCCTGGGTGATGCCCCTCACAGTCCCTGACCCTGGAGGAGGCCAGGCTGGACAGGATCCTCAGCCCCAAGTGCCTGGGCCTGAGGCGTGGGCTTCGTCCAGGCAGCGGTCAGGGTGCAGCTGTGCGCCTCACCCTCCTGTCTCTGAGCTTTCCCACTGGCTGTCTCTCCCTCTCTGTTCCCTTTGTCTCCCTTGGCCCTGTCCACCTCTCTCTCGGGGAGGATGCAGGACTGGGCTTTGGAGGGTGCATAGGAGCTGGCCATGGGAGGAGGCGTCCTGGGCAGAGGAAGGGCTTCAGCAAAGGCCTGGATCCCGGGGGTGCCCACAGCCATCAGGACGTGGAGAGCTGGGGAGCCAGGCCAGCCAGGCGGGGACCTTGTCCTGGGGACCAGGATGGGTGGAGGGAGAAGGGGCGGGAACAGAGCTCTGCCTGGGAAGCTTCCCAGGGCTGAGCAGAGGGGCGAGGCCAGAGTGGCCCTGTCCTCAGCCTGCCACAGGCCTTGCCTGCACCCCCTTGGGATGCACCTCGGTCCCCACTGGTGCCCAGTACCTGCTGCCCCTCACATCTGGTCCCCCCATTCACCCTTACGAGGCCCCCGCACCACATGGAAAGGTAGAGGCCGAGGAGGTTCAGCCTGATGCCTTCCCAGCCCAGGGGCACTTCCTCCCCAGGGAAGTCCTTCCTGCTGTCTCCCTTTAATCCTGCCCACTGTCAGGGTAGGTCCAGGACATCCAGCCAATGCACATCAATGACTGGCCCTTCTCCAGCGTGGACACTCGCTCGGTGCTCCATAGATGCACCACAATGATTAACTAATGAAATCAAAGACCCCCGGCCGGTCTCAGGAGTCGGGAGAACAAAGGACACAAAGTAAGGGCAGGGGCTCCTCTGTTGGGCCTGCCCTCAGCCGCGTCCCCAGGGCTGCTTGGGTGGGGGAGGCAGCAGCCCAGAGGGGCCAGGGTCACTGGCACGGGCTCCCCCTGGACCAGGGCTCGCCTCCGTCCTCCTGGGGGCCAGCACCTCAGGTCCCCTCTCCAGACGCCCCATCTGTGGACCCTGCCTGGAGCCTGGGGCCCTGGCCTGGCCTGGGAGGGCCGGCGGGGCCGTGGAGGTGGCAGCGCCCAGGCCGCCTGAGCCCACTGCCTCCGCCCGGCCAGCCTGTGGTCCTTCCCAGCAGCCGCCCAGCGCAGGCGGCCGGGGCGGGAGCAGCTCCCTCCTTCCGGGGGGGAAGGGGGTCTCCAATCAGAGTCGGAGCCTCATTCACAAATCACGCTGGGGCCGCCTGTGCCAGCCCCGCGCCCGGGCACGCGCTCACATGCACGCTCGGCCTGCGCGGCCTCCTGGAGCCGTGGGTGGCCACTTGGTGGAGACCGGCCTGGGGCCAGCCAGCGCCTGCCCTGCCTGTCCCCTCCTGGGCCCGGGAACCCTCCTCCAGCCTCCTGTGTGGCACCATGGGGGCCGGGTGCCCGCCCCCGGGTGCCAGGCGGCCCGCGTGCCCTGCAGTACTGTCCGAATAAGGCGACAGGGGCCGCGGCCACCCGCCCAGCATGGAGGTGCCCGGGCCCCCGGGGTCCAGCAAGCCTGGCGAGGGCTCCGTCAGGTGGCGGCTGAGCTACGACATGACGGCCAAGATGTGGTGGATGGTGAGTGTGTGGGGTCCGCACGAGCGGCTGCGGGCAGGGTGGCCAGCGGTGGGGACAGCGGGCGGAGGGAGGTGTTTGGGCACCTCACACCTGGAAGTGCGTCGCAGTGGCGCCGGCACCACGGGGCCCAGACCTGCGGGCTGGCGTCACCCCGGGGCTCAGGGACGGCCTCCCAGCCAGTCCTGGGCCCACTTGCGTGGACTTGGCCGAGACGCCCACTGCCCCTGGGCCCAAGCAGGACGCCCTGTGGCAGCGAGGGCCAGGAGCCGGGCAGCGCCCAGGGTCGCTGGCTGAGGAGCAGGAGGCTCGGGTCAGGGTGCTGTGCGGCCCCGGCCAAGCCCCTTCCCGTCTGTGTCCTGTGACTCCAGAGAGCGGGTGGACGCCCCCCACTCCAGCCTGGACGGTGGGCAAGGGCCTGGGAAGGTGGCATGGGGCGGGTGCCTGGGTCGGTGCAGGAAGGGCGAGGCATTGCCCCAGCTCTTGGTGCCCTTCTGGAAGCTTCTGGGGGTGAGGCCGTGTCGCGGAGCTGGTACCAGGCCGGTCGGAAGGAGAAGCAAATCCGGGGCAGCGCCGAGCGCAAGACGGGGCCGGGCGGGCACAGAGCCTGGCAGGAAGCCCCCGTCTGAGGCTCCAGAGACCCCATGTCCTCCTCTGTCCCTCTGTCCATCACTCCACCCAGCCGTTGGGCAGCAGGTTGGCCATCTGTAGTGCAAGCCTGGAACTCCGGGGCTCGGCGGGCTTGCTCTGTGCCTTGGGGCAGCAGCTTGCCCTCTCTGGTCTGCAAGTTCCCCATCGGGAGGTGCAGTGTGTCCTGGACGTCTGGGGCCGTCTGGCCCGAGCTCTGTGGGTCCCGGGGAGCTGGGTCTCACGGGGGCACACGGCACCTCCCAGCCTGCAGGGACCCTGGCAGAGACACTCAGGGGTCGTGCCCTGCCTCTGGGGTCCGCGGGGACAGAAACCGCTCCACATCCCCGGGGTACCACATCTTGGTTTCATTTTCTATCCTTCGTGGATCAACCGTGTTGAGTACCCAGGGACCCAGGTCCCATCTCCACCCAGGACACTAAGAGGACTGAGAGAGATGAGGCCCCCAGAGACTGTGTCCGGGGAGCCGGGAAGAGGATCTTGGTGACAAGAGGGAAGCGTTCTTGACTGGGAAAGGAGGGCTGAGAGATTCTGTGTGACACGGGATGGCTTCCCTGAGGAGGGGGCACCTGTGCTGAGACCTGGCGGTGACAGCTCGCCAGAAGAGGAAAGGGAACAGCACTCCAGGCAGAGGGCACAGCTGTGCAAAGGCCCTGGGGCAGGACGCATCTGGCCTGATGGAGGCACAGGGAGGATCCTGCGTGGCTGGAACAGGGAGAGGGACAGGGAGGGGCCAGGGCAGGTGGTGCAGGGCCTTGAGGCTGAAGGGAGAGCTGGGCTTTGACCCCGAGGGGGCTGGGAGCCATGGGGCAGTGGGCAAGGAGGGACCTGCCCTACTGGACATTTTCTGAAGCTCCCTGGGCTTCTGAGGAGATGGGGCAGTGGCGCTGACGTGGCAGCAGAGTCTGGGCGGCTCAGTCGCGTCCAGGAGGGCGCGATGGGGGCCTGGAGGAAGTGGATGGGCTCCACAGGAAGAGTGGCTGGGATTCGTCAATGAAGCCAGAGTCAGAGTTGCCATGGAACTGCTCACAGTCACAGCCAGCGAGGGGCCGAATCGGCTGCAGAAGAGGCCGAGGCCCAGGCCAAAGGAGAGCCGCCCCTCCGCACCCCATCGCCAGGGGCGTGAGGCTTGGGCAGAACTGGTCCTTCAAGAAAAAAACATTTCTATTCAACCTCGAGGTCTTATCAATTGAGGCGGAAGCCCCAGGATAGGGGAGGTTATGGACCCACGGGTCAACCAAGGGCCATGTGTCCAGAAGAGGAAAGAGGGTGTGGGGCTCCGCAGCCTGTGAGGAGGAAGGAGAGCGTGGCCGGCCGTGACCCCCAAGCTCAGCCCTGAGCTATGTCCCGGGCCCCCTCCCTGGCCCCAGGTCCACCTCCCTGCGTCCAGGATCCTCGCACAGGGAGCCCCAGAGACAAGAGCTGTGGCAGCCAGACCCAGGCCCGTCTCAAACCTTGTCCTCAGGCCAGGCTGCCCTGGGGCCGAGGAGGCTGAGGAGGCCGAGGAGGCCAAGGGCAGAGCCAGCCTCGGTGGCTGCACCTTGGGTGGCCTCCTGCTACTTGGCAGAAGGCGGGAGGCGCCCAGGTCCCCTGCTCTTGGCGGAGTGGACCAGGCGACCCCCGGGCTCCTCAGGTGTCCACAGTGCTCGCTCTCGGGCCTCGGCCAGGGAGCGAGGGCCCTGCCCAGATCCCAGGCCTCGGCAGCCAGCTCTCCTGGACCCCGGGCGGCTCAGCAGCTGGCCCTGCGAGACCTGTGGGCCACAGGCATGATTTCCTTTTCCTTTAAAACCAGAAGACAATGGCAAGCGTCTGGTGAGCGCGTGGTGGTCGGCCAGCCGAGGGTCTGTCCACCTGTGGCCACAGCGGCCCTGGAGGACGCTCCCCGCTGCCTCCATCTTCTGTTGAGGAACGCGTTCCCGGCCTCTGTGGCTGGTTCCTTATCTTAGAACAGGGGAGGCATGAACAGTGGACCTGCCCGAGCAGGGCCTCGGGGGCACTCTAGCCACCAGTGGCCACGAAGGTGTCCACAGAGTCGGCCCCTGCCCGGGTCAGGAGCGGGGTAAAGCAAGAAAGATTGTGGTTAGATTCCAGAAGGACTTCCGTGGTTGCTCCATCAATTCACTGAGTGCCTATTACGTGTCCGCGGTGAACCAGAGAGCCCAGCCCTGCCCTTCTTGGGCCCGCAGCCCAGCAGGGGACAGTCAGTGGCAAATGAAAACGCGGATGAGGAAATCCCAAACGAGATGAGGGCTGGGAAGAAGTCGGAAGAGGGTGGTGGATGGGACGAGGATGCCAGCGGGCAGGGACTGCGCCTCTGAAGAGGAGGCGTGGGAAGGACCAGAGGGCTGTAGCAGGGGCACAGCCGTGCAAGGGCCCTGGGGCAGGCAGAGGGGACCTGGGGCTGCAGGGGACTTGGCTTCCAGGCTGGGGCCCTTGGGGGCCGTGGGGGGCTCAGGGCAGGAGGCCCCATCGTGGCCCCCTGTGCGCGGCTACGAGTACCAGCGCCACCTCCCCAAGGTGCCCAGCGCTGGGGCGGGGGTCCCTGGCGCTCTGTCTCCCGGCCCCCCGCCCGCGCCCGCCGGCCGCCGCCCACTCTGCCCACATCTGAGGCGCCGAGGAGCCGGGCAGTCTGCTCTAACCACGGAATGTTTCCCGGAGCGCCAGGCGGGAATGTCGCGGTGAGCAGGGGAGGGCGGTTGCCCCTAGAGGGGGGGCGGCCGGCTGCGCCCGGGACGGAGCCACCGTCACCCTCGACCCAGAGGGCGGGCACCCTGGTGCCCCACCAGCTGGGAAGCAAGGCCTGGAGCAGGGGACCCCGGGAGCTGGGAGCCGCCGCTCTGGGATGGGGCGCTAGTGGCCCCCCTGGTGAAGGGGTTGTGGGACCCCATTTGGCGGCCAGGGAGGGACGAAAGGCAGCGACACCCACCACGGCGGAGACCAGCCTCCCACACACGCCATCGCCCACTCGCCAGCTCCCCACACCCCTGCCGTCTGGAAGTCCCTCCTCGTGTCCCACCTAGAAATTTCCTCTTCTCTCCCGGGGCTGAGAAATGACAAGGTCTTCCCGCCCTCCTGGGGGTCCTGAGGCTGCCCCCCAGAGGGCAGAGCCCGGTGGGGCCAGTTCTAGAAGCACCCAGGGACAGGAGCTGAGGCTCAGGGGCAGGTGCTGCCCGGGTCGGGGATGCAGAGCCCGGGAGACAGAGAGTGGCCACTCGGTCACCATCCACTGCGGCTCCCAATTGGCCTGCAGGGAGGGAACCAGCATCATCCTGTCAGGGGCAGCCTCTCGGGAGGTGGCTGGGAGGTGGCCAGGCTAGCGTGACAGGGTCTCGCTCATCCTCTGGTCAGACTGAGGGTGGGCAGAGGCCCACAGGGTGGAGGCGCGGGCTCCGTGGTCAGGGCTGCCTGGAGGCAGCGGCTGGGAGCTCGCCACCGCCGTGCGCCACAGGCTGGCCCAGGGGCTGCTCAGAGGGGTGCAGGACCGCCAGGTGCAGCCCAGGTGTGGCCGAGCCCCAGGCACCGCGTGCCTCGGGGCAGGAGGGCACCACAGGGGTGGCTGAGCAGGGCAGGACGCAGGGACGTGGAGAGAGGATCCCAGGGGGCAGGTGGCCTGGAGCCCAGGGAGCGAGGGGACGTGGGCCCTGCACTCAGGAGCAGGGCAGCAGAGGAAGGGGCCCTGGGCGGGGGCGGGTGGAAGAGCGGCTGTGGCAGGCGTGGCGAGGCCACCTGGAGGGTGTCCTGGAGATGCCCAGCGGGCGGGGGGCACTGGACCCTGAGATGGTGCCTGTGATCTTGTGATCAGCAGCCAGTGGTCAGTGGAGGGGCAGTAGGGTGTGCAGGTGAACAGATGGACGGGCGGACAGACGGTGGGTGGACGGGCGGATGGACGGATGGGTGGGTGGGCCGGTAGGTGGCAGCTGGGACACTGGTATTCTCCTGAAGGTCTCGGGGCAAAGGGCCCAGCTCAGCCCTGGGCGCCCCCCTTCAGGACCAGGTGGAGGACACTGGGCCGTTGAGAACCTTAACGTTGACCCCATTACTGCCTCTCCACGCAGCCCCTGTCCTCTGCCCTCCCGCCTGGCACACAGCTTTGGGACTTGACGTCCACCCCCACCCCAGCACACAGGTGGCTGGGCTCTGGGGGACCCACCACAGACAAATCAGTGGAAAATTAAAACAGTGCCTGTGCACTGGTTATGGCCCCCAGCTGGCCGCCTAATGACCGCTTTCTGTGGATTGTTACCAGCTGGAGGCGGCAGCGGTGGGTCACGCTGAGCCACCCAATCCAAGGGGGCAGGGCCTTTGGAACCAGTGCCTCTGGGGGGGCACCGTTGGTGAAGCTGGGTGGTGGCAGTGGGGGCAGGGTTGCCCAGGAAAACAGTGACCGCAGGCTCAGGAGGGGCCACCTGGGCCCTTGCCCCACGGTGGCTCCTGCCCCAGGGCCTTGGTCCAGGCCCAAGTTCCCTGGGCAGCTGTCTCTTCTCAGGGTGGCCCCAGGGCTCCAGCTAGGTCCCTGTCCTAATGACGCCACCTCCACGGAGCCGTCCCCAGACAAGGCACATCCTCGCCACTCAGCCTGGGGACGGTGGCGCCCTGCCTGGCGTCTCTGCCCCAGCCCACGGGGCCGTCACCTGCCGTGTCCCCTCCCTGTTCTCCCTCTCCCCCTCCCTCGCGGCGCCTCCAACAGGCCGGCTCAGTCCTGCCCCGGGGCACCCGCAGGACCTGCACCTCCTTGCTGGCCTGGCCCCCCACACCTGTCCAGTCCTCAGCTCCAGTGGCGTCCAGGGCAGGCTGGCCCTGCCACAGTGGGTCCCGCTCTGCTCACGTGTGACAGCCACCGCACTCCCCCGGAGCTCCACGCCCACGGCTGTGCAACGGGCCCCTGTCCTGCCCTCTCTGGTCCCCTCTGCTCAGCATCACGCGGCACGGTATACCATGGGCGCTAAATAAGGGAGCTAATGAGGGAAGGAGCCGTCGCACCACAGCACTCTCTCCAGGCCGGCCATGGGGCTGCCTCCCAGCCAGTTCTCCGCTCGGCTCCCCGTCTTCGGGAACTGGGGCCTCATGGGGCTGGGGCTGCGTGGGGACCCGAGTTCACCATGACACACAGAGGCTCCAATTAGTGGAGAGAAGCCGGACTCGGGCCTGAAGCTCAGTGGCACCATTCTAATGAAAAAACAGAAAGTTGGATCCCAGAGAATCCCCACGCTCTGCCGGCGGCCCCCAGGGGACCCTTTCCTAACCCAGCACATTCCTGGCAGCTGAGATGCAGCAGTAACTGAAACTCGGGAGGCTGAGGCAGGAGGATCGCAAGCTCAAAGCCAGCCTCCACCATTCAGCGAGGCCCTGAGCAACTCAGTGAGACCCTGTCTCTAAATGAAATATAAAAAAGGGCTGGGGATGTGGCTCCGAGGTTAAGGCCCCGGGTTTGACCTCTGGTGAAGACACATATGCAGTAAAGCCCATAGGACTCACTATTATTAACTGAGGTCAACTGAGAAACCCGTATCACACCAGCCCTGAACCCACCCCTGCGTTTTCACTGAGTCATTGGTCGAGTTTTCCCACCAACGTCCTGGTCAGCTCCAGGACCCCACGGGACCCCTGTGTGGTGCTGACGCACCCCGTCCCTGTGGGCTCCTCCGGGCGGGGGCGGCTTCTTGGGTGATCTTGGTTTCTCGGGCCCGGATGGGCTGAGGGTCCTGGTAGCGCCCCCAGCCTGGGCTGGTCCAGCGGCTTCCTGACTAGACTGGGGATCTGGGTTTGGGAAGAACACGTGGACGGGGACACCGTGCTCCTCACTCTGACCCTCCAGGCCTCGGCCGCCAGGTGCCTGTGGGGACCTCGGGGCCCCTCCAGTGCATAGCTGCCCTCCACCCTCTCTGCTGCTCTCAGTGGGTCACCAGGTCAGCCCAGCCTGGAGGACAGCCTTCCAGCCCATGGGACCAAGGAGGGACTGTCTACCGGTGTCATTTCAAATCCCTCTTTAAGGAAGTTTTTTCTATTCTTCTCCACTTTTCTTGTCCAGCACTATGATTATCAGAGTGGATTTATGTGTATTGAAGTGACCATAATCCAACACTGCATAGTAATATTTTGCTGTGATTTTTCCAGCCGTGGGCACTGCAGTTCTTTCCAGTGGTGCCTGTAGATGAGACAATCTTTTTGGTACCTGAGAAAAACTTAAATGTGCCCCCATGACACATCTTTTACCCAAATGCATCAAAAAAAGGGTGAAAGATTTAACCATAAATGCAGTTATATATGCATACATGTATTTAAAGATCAAACTAAACGTGCTAGAAGAAAATAAGGGTGAGATTGATGATTTCAGAAGGAGGAGGCCTTTATAGCAAGTACAAAGCCCAAAAGCCATAAAAAATTAACGTTTAATTACATGAAAATAAACTTTTTTCTGCAAAGCAAAAAGACCAAAAAACTCATACAGACATTAGAGAAACATTGGTAACATACTTGCGAATTTTTTCTGGTCAATTAATATATAAAGAGTATCTACAAATCAATAAGAAAAGATCATCTGAAAAACTATGCAAAGGACATGAACAAACCATCCCAGAAAAGACCCAAAAGAAATAAAAATGGTTTTAAAAAACTATGAAAAGATGTTTAACTTTATGCAGAGGAAAAGAAGTTCTAATTAAAACTACAATGAGATATCTATGATTCCTATTGCCAAAGAACAAGATTTTCTTCTACACTGTACTGTGTAGACGCAGGGCATGTGTTCTCTACTAGGAGTGATTCTGACCACCCTGGGGACACTGGGTGGTGTCTAGGGGCATTTGCGTCTGTCATGACTTGGGGTGCTCCTGGGTGGGGTGGTGGCGGCCAGGGACGCTGCTCAGGGTGAGAAGGTGTCAGGAGGGAAGCGGACTGTGCGCCAACCTAAGTGAGCACTTCATCTCTTGAGGTGATTTGATAACATCGTCCTAAATGTTCTCAGCACCTGCCCTTGATGTATATCTATGGCTGCAAGTGGGGGTGGTGCTCAGGGGCCTGGCTTGTTGTGCCAAAGGACTGGAGATGTGCAGGACGGACATCAGGAGGAGGAGGGCTTTTTTGGTGCCAGGGATTGAACTCAGGGGCACTCGACCCCTGAGCCACCTCCCCAGCCCTATTGTGTGTTTCATGTAGAGACAGGGTCTCACTGAGTTGCTTAGCACCTCACCGTTGCTGAGGCTGCTTGGAACTCGCCATCCTCCTGCCTCAGCCTCCTGAGCTGCTGGGATGACCCACCTGCCTGGCTGGGAAGGGTTTTTTTAAATGGCGCTGGGCGAGGGATGGCCCCTGGCTGCAGCTCTGACCGCTGGACGTGATGCCTGTGGGTCCCACCAGAGGGCAGTGCGTGACCAGGAGACAGGCCTCCAGGCGCACGGCTGCCTTCCCGGGTCACCCTGTCACCTGCCTCTGTGTCCCCACTGGGGACAGCTCAAGCATGGGTGTCTGTGTTCTGAGTCCTTGAGAATCCCTTTCCGGCTCCATGGCGGCCTCCGTCCGCCCTTCCTCACCTGCGTCCTGGAGAGCTCCGTGCGCTGGCTCAGGAGCAAGGGCGTCCTGAGCGAGAATGTCACCAGACAGTTCCCGCGCGCAGGAAGTGATGTCCCTGCTTCCCCAGCAGCCCCCGAAGGGGCCTCGTGCTCCTGCCTAGTCCCCAGTCCCCAGCTCTGCTGGGCTTCCGCTGGCCGTCCGGCGTGGCGCCTGGAGGCAGGTGGCGGGGCGCCCGGCTGCGCTCACCTCTGAGCCCACCAGGCCCCTCGGGTGGTGCGTCTGCAGACTGGGCTCAGCGGGCTTTTCTGAGAGGGTCGTGGGTGTCGTGGGCGAGCCCTGTCTGGGCAGCTTTCCAGCCCCTGGGAGCGGCTGTGGCCATGAAGCTTTATTCATGGGAATAGCCCCGGCCAGCTACCCAGGTCTGCAGCAGAACCAACTGGGTGCCTGTGCGTGGGGGACTGGACCCAGGAGCGCTTGACCACGAGCTGCACCCCGGCCCTTTAAGACAGGGTCTCATTAAGTTACTGAGGCTGGCCTCAAACTTGCATCCTCCAGCCTCAGCCTCCCACCTCAGGCTCCCCAGTGCCTGGGATGACGTTGTGGCCACCATCTGGCTGGACCGGGTTCCGGCTGCACCTCGCAGTGCAGGCAGGCGTGTTCTCACTTTCCTGGAGCCTGGAAGTCCAAGCTCCAGGTATGGGCAATGGCTCCACCTGAGGCCGGGTAGTAGTCCCTGTCTCTCCTCAGCCGCTGGACGCTGCTCAGTGTCCATGCAGCCCCTCCCGCGATGCGTCTGCGTCTGTGTCTGGATTTCCCATGTAAGGACTGGGTGCTTTGGGGTCAAGGCCCATCCTAATGACCTTGCTTTAACGTGATGACCTGTATAAAGACCCGCCACACTCTGAGGTCTCAGGGATGGGCACCCGAACTCGTTCATTGGTGGGAGGACAATAAACCACACGCCTGCCGGAGAGGAGATGGCTCTTCTTTGTGGCTGTATGATATTCCACCCACAGGACCACCTCACTTTCTCATGTGCTCTGTGGTGGAGGCTCCTGGGGTCGCCAGCATGGACTCTTCCAAGCAAAGCTGCTGTCACAGGCCTGCTGTCCCTCGGTGGGCACGAGTGGGCCCTCTGGTGGTGGGAGGCAGTGTGCCTCCCTCCCCTCCGCAGCCCTGGGCCCCGTCTGCCCTCAGTGTCCCCCTGGTGGTGAAGCATGGTCACTGCTGACGGGGCCGAGGGTTCCTGGTGCCTGCTGTTGCCCGCTCTGCTTCCCGGGTGCTGGTCTGGGGGACGGGACCCCTGCTGTGCGCCTCCTGCGGTTTGGTTGCACTGGAGGAGGTTGGCGTCCTCCACAGGCAAGGCTCAGGCCTCCGCATCAGCCTGCAGCCGCTCCCGCCCATGGCTTCCCTGTGCTGACCCGTGCGCGGCTGGCCGGGCTCCTTTGCGTCCTCCTGGCTTCGTCTGGCTTGCTCTCCGCAGGCTGCGCTTCACACGTGGTGGACAGGTTCTTTCCCAGCCGGTCCTTCACCTCCGTGGCTGAGGCCAGGCAGGGTGACCTTAGCTCCCGCCGTGTGGCCACTGTCCCAGGGCTGTGGCTAGCCTGCCTCTCCCTGGCCAGCTTGGGCAGCTCCCACCACGCGCAGGTAGTGGCGGCATTGGGTGGTCGTGAACAGCTTCCCGCCGGCGCCATTGGTGAGGCTGGGACTCCTGTCCACCTGAAGGCGGGAGCCGGGCCCGGGCGGGACGTGCTCCCAGGCTGCACTGCCAGGGCTGCCCACAATCAGGCGGAGCCCGGGCGGAGCTCACTGGCGGGATCACTGGCCACTGGCCAAACCCCTTTTCTCCAGGGCCCAGGGCAGATACGCTGGGTCTGGAGGGCCAGCCGGCCTCTGGTGTGGCCCTCAGCTCTGCCCTTGCACAACAGGAGCTGCTGGGTCCTGTGGACGGACGGGGCCCCTGTGCCTGTAAAGCTTTGTTTACAGACGTGAGTGGTGGCCAGAGTGGCCCCCGGGCTGTGGTTGCTGACCCTTGGTCCACGTGTTCACCAAGGTCCTGCTGAGGTCCGAGCCCTGTCCCAGGCCCTGGGACACAGCATTGGCCAAGACCCCTGGTCAAGATCAGAGGACAGCGAGGCTGTGCAGCAGAAAACGGGGTTGGGGAGGGTGGTGGGCGGGGGGCAGAAGCCAGCCTCCAGGAGACAGGGAGGCCAAGGCCCTGGGGCAGGACATGGGAGGGAGGGGACAGGCTGCACACCTCTGTCCAGACAGGCCTGCAGCTGGGACAGGAGTCAGTGGATGGAGGGTGACCTATACAGCGGCCACCTGGAGGGACAGCCTGGAGCCTCCAGTGCGCCCACAGGGGCACCTGTGAGCAAAGGGAGGGCCTGGCCACTCCCTCATCCTGTCCATCCACAGCCACTAGCCGAGGCCGTGACCTTTGTCCCGGGTCCTACCTGAGCAACCGTTAGGGGAAAAGAGGTTGATAGCTGAGTGGCGGCAGCCCGAGCTCCTGGGGGCCCGCGTGGTCCCCGTCCTGGCGGTGGGAGACCAGGTGCTGGGCCGTCCTCCCCACACAGCGCAGCCGCCAGCAGCCTGCGGCCAGGCCAGCTTCCTGCCGTCCTGGGGGGCCAGCACGTTCTGCTGCCCCTTCCCAAGATGCACCCGTGCTCTGGTCTGTCCCAGGGGCTGGAGACCCAGCAGCACCCTGTCCCTGCAGGGAGGGAGACTGGTCATCAGCACAAAGCAGGGTTACATGGAGGAGCAGTGGGCGCCATGGAGGGACGTGGCTATCACTGGAGGCTCGCTGCTTACTTTTTTTTTTTTTAATATTTTTTTAGTTGTAGATGGACACAGTGTCTTTATTTTATTGTTTTGTATGTGGTGCTGAGGATCCAACCCAGGGCCTCACGCATGCGAGGCAAGCGCTCTACCGCTGAGCTACAACTCCAGCCCCTTTTTGTTTGATTTTGAGACAGAGTCTCTCTAAGCTGCTGAGGCTGGCCTCCAACTTGCCATCCTCCTGCCTCAGACTCCCAAGTGTGGCCACTGTGGCTCATTAGTTGCTCTTTTTTTTTTTTTTTTTAATTTTTTTTAGTTGTTAATGGACCTTTATTTTATTTATTTGTATGTGGTGCTGAGAATCGAACCCAGTGCCTCGCACATACCAGGCAAGTGCTCTGCCACTGAGCCACCGCCCCAGCCCCTCATTAGTTGCCCTTACCGTCGGGATTGCTGTGGCTGATACCCCATCAATAGTCTGTGTAGCCCTGATTCCAGCTCCTGCAGCCCAACCAAGGCATGCAATTATTTCACACCAACTGTGTACCAGGCTCCAAACTCATAGCCCTACAAACCCATTTCCCAGAGAGAAACCGAGGCCTGGAGTTGGTCTGCGGTGATGAGCTGCTGTGCGGGCAGTGCCTGAGGGCACATCCGCCAGGTGGCCCAGTTCTGAGACTGGCCCACCCTGCCCCCAGCAAGCTGGCACCCTCTGAGCTGGATCCAGCCCCCTCAAGCTTCCCCTGCCAGGGCTGAAGGACGGCCAGCTCAGGGCCCCTGAGACCAGCAGGAGGGAGCAGGAGCGAGCAGGTGCTGCCGCGATGGCCAGCCAGTGCACTCAGGAGACCCTGGGTCCTGGAAACCGCCTCTCCTTGCCCAGCTTCTCTGGCCTTCCCTCTGCTGGTCACTCTTTAGTGGACCTGCCACTGGGACTGAGGCGGGGTCCAGGCTGGACTCCAGAGGACGTGGGTCTGTGGCCGTGCCCACCCTGTGCCCTGGCCACCCCTGTGCACTCCAGACAGGGCCTTGAGCCCCACAAGGCACAGGCCAAGTCCAGCTGAGGAGGGGCACGGCCGGCGGGCAGGGCGGTGCCTGGGTTGCTCCACCCGCCCTCGCTCCTGAGCCTCACTGTCCTCCTCTCAAAATTGGGGGCCTGTCCCATCCCCAGTTTGTGGCAAACAGCCCCGGAGGAGCTGCGTGGCCTGCAGTCGGCCTGAGTGGCCGCTGGCTCCGTCCTCAGCCCCAGCAGCGGCACCTGCCCCTCCTGCAGCGGTGGCCCCTGGGGCAGGCCTGGCCCTGGGACATGGTGACCTCCCAGATGTCGCCATGCCAGGTGGGGCAGCTGGCGAATACCGACTCCCTCCCCACCGCCGACTGGGAGGCGGAGGTGCAGCCCTGGCGCCACCGGGAGAGGGCACCGGGCCTGTGGCTCTGCGCCTGCCCAGTGACCCCCAGCAGGCCTGGCCGGGCCTGGCGTTCCCAGCTTGGAGCGGGAGGCCGCCAGACCTCGCTCGGCCAGCACCATGGACCCTTGGGGGCCCCAGGGCAACGACACCCCATCACCAGCTGCGTCCAGCCACTTGCCTGTGTCCCCACCTGTCAACAGTGTCCCCAAGTCCCCAGGAGGGGATGCATTGGTCCTTACAGAGCGCGGGGACAGGCCCTGGCACACGCTCACATGGAGTGCAGCCAGGAGCAGGACAAGACCGTCATAGAGACGGCTGGCGGGTGGCAACAGAGGGGAGCGTCCCCCGGGTCGGTGGGGAGCCACCGAGTCAGGGCACCGTCCCGCTCTGAGCCTCAGCTTCCCCGGGACGGGCACAGGGTGCCCAGGAGCCACCTCCACCTGACCCTCGGCCCTGCAGGAAGCCCGAGAGCCGTCGCCCCCACCCGCAGAGATGCCCGCAGCCCACCCTCCTGCCCGCCTGCTGCCCTGCCCAGGCCCTGTCCCTAGGAGGGCCCCACCCCAGGCTGCCTGCTGGACAGCCCTGGGCTGGTGTCCAGCCTGCGCTGTCCTGGTTGGTCCACCTGGTGTGTCCCTGGCTAGCCCTCAAGGTCAGGGTCCAGAGGGCAAAGGGGAGAAGCCAGGCAGCCACCCACGGGGCACGGAAGCCTGGCGTGGCAGCCCCACAGCGCAGCCGGCAGGGGTGGGCTGCCCATGGCAATCCCTCGGGGACAATGTGGGTGCCAGGTCACCCTGGCCACCAGCCAGGATGCAGGCACCGAGTGTCAGCCACGCCCCCTGTGACCCTGCCCACTGTACACACGGGGGCACCGAGGCACGGGCCATGGCCACCTGGCCCCACGGGCAGACCTGGGCTTTGAACCTCTGCAGGGGTTTCCGTGGTGCTGGCGGGGTGGCGGCCAGCGCAGGAGGTCGCTGGGCTGCGCGGGGTTCCACCTGCAAGGACGTGAGACGTGTGGAGAAAGGGCAGGAAATCGGGTCGATTTCCTCCTTCACGGACCCGCAAAGCTGGGGATCACGACCGGCCGTCCAGCCCCAGCCTTCCTGGCTGTCCGGCTTCCCCTCCTTGCTGTTTGGAAGGTGGGGAGGAGGGTCCCAGCGAGTCTGAAGAGGCCTGAGTGGCTCTGACCAAGCCCCTTCGCGAGGGCTGCGGCCTGAGCCTCCCGGCCTCCCCTTCTGTGGGATGTGGCGGCTCCGCATTGAGGTGTTGGGGGCGCAGCAAAGGCAGGCCTGGCGCCCTGGGCACTCGATGTCGGGCGCCATGGGGCCCTTAGGACCCAGGAGAGGACGTGAGTCGTCTACACCACAGGCACATGTCCCCACACAGCATTTGACAACCACTAGGTCCAGGCTGACGCTGGGCCTGGGCCTCCCCGAGAGTCCAGGCAAACACGGGGCCTGGACTGCCCCACCGCACACCGACGGAGTGCCCACCGTGCCCTCCAGGGCCCACAGCAGGGTGGAGAGGCCTGTGCAGTGGTCCTGGGACCAAGGACACAGCCCTGGGGAGGGACAGGCTCTGCAGTGCGGGACCGCGCTGGCCGCAGCCTCGGACACACACCTGGGAAGCGGGCGAGAGGCCGCGGGAGGTGGAGAGCAGACGCACGCGGGAGGCGCCCCCCTCCTACACGAGGATGCCTGTAGTGACCGGGCCCGGGAGCGGGTGGACGAGTCCGCTGAGTGGCCACCATGTGGCAGCCCTGGCTGGCACAGTATCCCGTTTGGGCCTCTGCGAGCAGTGGGTGCTGCGCTGCTGTCGAGGACGCTGAGCTTCACCCTCCGTGTTCTCCAGATGCCAGCAGCAGCTCCCGGGCCCTCCTGCAGTAATGACAGATGTCCCCAGAGGTGGCCACGTCCCCTGATGGGGGAAAATCGTCCTGTGCAGGCCCACAGCTCTGTGGCCTGGTCACTGTTGGCAGTTTCCATTTAGTGCAGGAGGCATTACAGCTCAGAGAGGGACAGGGGCTTGCTCAGGGTCACACAGCACGTGGAGGTGGCGCCAGCCCCGGCTGCGCCCCAGGTGCCCGCGCAGGGCACAATCCTGAGCACACCTGCAGCAGGGCGCGTAGTCACCGCGATGGCTGTGTCAGGGTTCCAGGAATTGGCAGAAGGGGCCCTGGGCATGCCCAGTTGCACAATCTGAGGCCGGCATGCTGGCATGCCTGGGCAGTGCCATAGCCTTGGCCCTGCGGGCACCGCCAAGAAAGAAAAGCCAGCTCAGGCCCAGGGACCAGGACAACAAATGGGATCCCAGGCCAGGTGGCGGCAGGAGGAGGGGCCCACTGGACGTGTCCCCGCCGACAGAAAGTCCCAGTGGGTTAGCAGGGCCCCCAGGACAAAGCCCCCATTAGACCCAGAGATGGGCACTGGGTGGGTCCCTCTGGTCCCCAGGCTTCTCGAGCGTCACAGATGTCTGGCCAGCTCTTCTTGGTTCCAGAGCCCCCTGCTCTGACACGTGCCCTTAGATGGTCACCCCCGGTCCCAGCCAGGATC
>PVHX01022203.1:0-12616 GCA_004024805.1 Geosciurus inauris | reverse complement strand
TGTCCCATATGGGAACTCAAATGGGAACTGGAGGTTAATATCAACAAGGCTTATTTTGAGATACAGGGAGCCAGCCAGTGAGGGGATGGGGCCCATGGATGGGACGGGAGTGCAGTTAGCCGAGTGCAGGATGGGACTGAGGGAGGGGATGAGGACTCAGTGAGAGCTTAAAGTAAGAAAACAGGTAGGTGAGGCTCCTGGGCCTTAACGATCTACTTTCTACTCCAGCTCAGGTCCCAGAGCCTACCTCTGACTCAGTTTGATGTGGTAGGCCATCTTGGCATCAGGCACTCCTCTATGTAGAATCTAGAGACTGTCTGTTGGGGAGGAACCGACAGGCTGCACCAAATGGTCCTGAGCATCAAACTGTGAAGCCTTAAGGACTAGGGACCAGGACTGGGAGTGAGCCCTAAAGGTCAGAGAGGCCTGGCCCAGGGGCATGCAATGAAGCCTTTCCCAGGTTTTTTTCTTTTTTGGTGCTCGATAGAACCCAGGGCTTCATGCAGCTAGGCAAGGGCTCTACCTTGAGCCACATCCCCAGCCTCCCAGTTTTTCTTATTTACCTAAAGGATCATCTTATCTCTGGTATCCTGTGGGCTGGAGGCAGCTTCCAAGAAGGCATTTGGAATCCTGGGCGCAAAGGGGGCCCCCTCCAGGACATCTGGGATGCTCCACCACACCCTCAGGTTAAATTCCTTGGCAAGCCTCCAGGGCTGGGAGCATTGGGTACACACCTCAGATCCCTTGGACAGGGCAAGAGCTAAGCACTGCAGCACATGTCAGTAATCCCAGCAATGCAGGAAGCTAAGGCAGGAGGATTACAAATTTGAGGCCAGCCTGGAAAATTTGGCAAGACCCTGTCTCAAAATAAAAGGACTGGGTATGTAGCTCAGTGGTACAGCACTCCTGGGTTCAGTCCCCAATATCAGAAAGGAAAAAAGAAAAGACAATATATATAAATACAAAACTTGACCTTTGTGATTTCTCCTCCTTCTTTCTCCTCCCTAGCACTGTCTTCATCCCTATGTCCCCATCTCTTTTACTAATGATTAAGCCCACCCTAAACCCCAGGATCCCCAGCTCTCTAAGTCTTTGCTTCTTACTCAGCCCAGGTACCCTCGCAGAAAGAGCCCTGATAGTAGAACTGGGGCCATCCTTCAATTGACACGTTCAGGTACCGCTGCCCTGTCTCACCTGCAGGAAGGGCTGTCTGGACACTGGCCCCATCCACTCTTGTTGGCCAGAGTCCCTATTGCCCAAAGAACAGCTCATGTGCATTCATTTGCAGAGGGTTATTTAATATTCAAATATCCAAGCCCGGGCTGGTGAGGAATGGTTCCAATGCATGCTATTTGCGTACATCCCATTCTCTCACTCTCTCCTCTTTTTTTTTTTCTTGGTGGAGGACACTGGGGATTGAACCCAGGGGCACTTTACTACTGAACTGAATCCTCAGTTCTTTTTTAAATTTTTTATCTAAAAAATTTCAGTCACACAGAGCCGGGCGCGGTGGCTCAAGCCTGTAATCCCAGCACTTAGGGAGGCTGAGACAGGAGAATCACGAGTTCAAAGCCAGCCTCAGCAATGGCAAGGCACTAAGCAACTCAGTGAAACCCTGTCTCTACATAAAACACAAAATGGGGGGGGATGTGGCTCAGTGGTCAAGTGCCCCTGAGTTCAATCTCCAGTACCAAAAAAAGAAAAAAAATTTTCAGTCACACAGGGTCTAAGTTCCTGAGGCTAGCCTTGAATTTGCAATGCTCCTGCCTCAGCCTCCTGGGTAGCTGGGATTATAGGCTTGTGCCACCATGCCCTGTGCCGAGATCACCCGGTTTTGTTTTGTTTTCATTTTGCTACCAGGGATTGAACCAGGCTGAGCCACATCCCCAGAAACACCCCCCTTTTAAAAATCTTTTTAAATTTTGAAACAGAATCTTACTAAATTGGTCAGGGTCTCACTAAGTTGCAGAGGCTGGATTTGAACTTGGGATTCTCCTACCTCAGTCTCTCAAGTTGCTGGGATTACAGGTGTGTGCCATTGCACCTAAGAAGGTCATTCTCTCTCTCTCTCTTTTTTTTTTGGTACCAGGGACTGAGCTCAGGAGCACTCGAGTACTGAGCCACATCCCCAGCCCTATTTTGTGTTTTATGTAGAGACGGGGTCTCACTGAGTTGTTTAGCACCTCACCCTTGCTGAGGCTGGCTTTGAACTCGCGATTCTTCTGTCTCAGCCTCCCTAAGTGCTGGGATTACAGGTGTGCGCCACCACGCCCGGCTCAGACATGACTATTGATCATGGCACTTTCCCTTTGAGCCCAAGAGCCACTTCATTCAAGGCAGCAGGTGGCATGTGAGATTGTATCTAAATATGTTTTTTTCTCAGTGCTGGGTTTGGAACCCAGGACCCTCATGCAGTCTAGGCAAGTGCTCACCACTGAGCTGCACTCCCAGCCCTGGCATGTAATCTATGTGTCTTCCCTGATTAGTTCAACCCTTTCCTTTCCAGACAGGGAAAGGAAGGCCCAGAGAGGATCCGCCTCCTGGAAACACAAGTCACTCCCTTGGTGAGAAAGGGTAATTCTACTTTGAGTTAAAATATCATTGCAAAATGATACTTCTGGGGCTGGGGATGTACCTCAGTGGTAGAGGGGCCATAAGGCTTGGGGTTTCATCCCCAGTATCCAAAAAACAAAAAAGGTCAAATTACTGGTGACTTTACTTTTCTGCATTTCCCAAAATTCCTTTTGAGCATGAATTCATTTTGTAATTAAAAATCCCTCAAAAATAATATTATTTTAAGCTGGGCGCCGTGGCACATGCCTATAATTCCAGCACTCTGGGAGGCTGAGACAGGAGAATCGTGAAATTCAAAGCCAGCCTCAGCAATGGCGAGGCGCTAAGCAACTCAGTGAGACCCTGTCTCTACCTAAAACACAAAATAGGGCTGGGAATGTGGCTCAGTGGTCAAGTACCCCTGAGTTCAATCCCCAGTACCAATAATAATAATAATAATAGTAGTAGTTTAAAAAACTGCTTTAGGCATTATCTATATCAATCCTGACAACCATCTTGAAAAGAAAATATTATTGTTACTGCCATTTTATTTTATTTTTTGTTTGTTCATTTAATTTTTTGGTGGACGAATGTGGGCAGCAACCTTCATTCCCAATTCAAATTCCCTGAAACCAAGACTCAGGGAAGTCTCAGATATATATTCCAGCTGGGCGTGGTGGCACATGCCTGTAATCCCAACACTTTGGGAGGCTGATATAGGAGACTGGCAAGTTCAAGCCAGCCTCAGCAACAGGGAGATGCTAAGCAACTCAGTGAAACCCTGTCTCTACATAAAACACAAAATAGGGCTGGGGATGTGACTCAGTGGTTGAGTGCCCCTGAATTCAATCCCTGGTACCAAAAAAAAAAAAAAAAAAGATATATATTCCAATGTTGCACAGCAAGTGGCACAGTTGTGACACTTGCCCACATTATATACAATTAAATCAGTCAAAAGTTAACATCAAGGGTGGGGTTATGGCGCAGTGGTAGAGTGCTTGCCTAGCATGCGTGAGGCACTGGGTTTGATCCTCAGCACCACATAAAAATAAAATAAAGATATTCTGTCCACCTACAACTAAAAAAATAAATATTTTAAAAAAAAGTTGCCAGGCGCGGTGGCTCAAGCCTGTAATCCCAGCACTTTGGGAGGCTGAGACAGGAGAATTGTGAGTTCAAAGTCAGCCTCAGCAAAGGCGAGGCGCTAAGCAACTCAGTGAGACCCTGTCTCTACATAAAACACAAAATAGGGCTGGGGATGTGGCTCAGTGGTCGAGTACCCCTGAGTTCAATCCCCAGTACCAAAAAAAAAAAAAAAAAAAAGTTAACATCAGAGCGGGGTATGGTGTCAGGTGCAGTGGCACACACCTGTAATCCCATCTGCTCAGGCGGCTGAGGTAGGAGGATCGTGAGTTCAAAGCCAGCCTCAGCAAAAGTAAAGCACTAAGTAACTCAGTGAGACACTATCTTCAAATAAAATACAAAAAATAGGGCTGGGGCCGGGCGCGGTGGCTCAAGCCTGTAATCCCAGCACTTAGGGAGGCTGAGACAGGAGAATCGCGAGTTCAAAGCCAGCCTCAGCAATGGCGAGGTGCTAAGCAACTCAGTGAGACCCTGTCTCTACATAAAACACAAAATAAGGCTGGGGATGTGGCTCAGTGGTCGAGTACCCCTGATTTCAATCCCCAGTACCAAAAAAAAAAAAAAAAAAAATAGGGCTGGGGATGTGGCTCAGTGGTTGAATGCCCCTGAGTTCAATCCCTGGTAGCCCCCCCGCCAAAAAAAAAAGCCAGGTGTGGTAGCACACACTTGTAATCCCAGCTACTCAGGAGGCTGAGGCAGAAGCATCACAAGTTTGAAGCCAGTTTCAGCAAATTAGGAAAGACCCTCATCAACTTAGAGAGACCTTGTCTCAAAATAAAAAATGGAAAGGGCTGGCACTGTAGCTCAGTGGTAAAGAAGTGGTCCTGAGTTCAATTCCCAATACAAAAAGAAAAAGAAAAAAAAAGTTAACATCAGTTGGGACATGGTGGCACATGCCTGTAGTCCCAACTATTTGGAAGGCTGAGGCAGGAGGGTTACAAGTTCAAGGTCAGTCTTGGCAACTTAGACCATGTCTCCAAAAAAAAAAGAAAGAATGAAAGAAAGAAAAAAAGGAAGGAAGGAAGGACTGGGGAGATATAACTCAGAGGTAGAGCGTCTGCCTAGCAGGAAGCCCTGAGCTTGCTCCCAGTACTGGGGGGAAAAAAAAAATTCAACATAGGGATGGTCTGGGCCCATGAAAAAAATGAGGATTTGCAGGCTTTTCTGTATGATATATGTGGACGCCACATACTGGGGAGAGGAAAGTGACTGCCCAGTGTCATACTATATGTGTGAAAAGCAGCCTATGCCTCAGAGAAGGCTGCTGAGTAGCCTGGAGAGAAATCAGAGGCCCTGGAATGATCTACGACCCGCCCCAGGACCTGGACATGGCTCTCTGCTCAGGACAATGGGAACACTGTGCCCCGGCAGGGTGCAGGATGGCAGGTCACCTTCATGCTGAGAGGGGTGGGGACAGGCTAAGGAATGGGGTCTCAGAGCACAGCCAGTTAGGAAGGGCAGGGCCTATGTGGAGGTAGGGGTGGGGTACAAGGACAGCCCTCCCTCCACTGTGACTTTGGTTTTTTTTTTTTTTTTTTTTTTTTGGTACCGGGGATTGAACTCAGGGGCACTCGACCCCTGAACCACATCCCCAGCCCTATTTTGTGTTTTTTTTTTTATGTAGAGACAGGGTCTCACTGAGTTGCTTAGCACCTCGCCATTGCTGAGGCTGGCTTTGAACTCGCGATTCTCCTGTCTCAGCCTCCCTAAGTACTGGGATTACAAGCGTGAGCCACCGCGCCCGGCTCCACTGTGACTTTGGGAAGGGGCTATTTAGGCAGGAGCATGGGCCCAGTGTCTCTAGCCACCCAGCTTTTGCAGTCAAGTCCCACGGTTATGCCTGAGGCTCTCAGCACTTTCATCCGATGTCTCTAAATACAGCCCTCCCCTGTGTGCCCACAACATGGGATGGGGACACCCGTGGGCCAGTTCTCCAACTCTGGATGAACTTGGAGAAGCCACGTAGTCTTCCTGAGTTATCTGACCTGTAAACTGGAGTCCATGGACCCTACTTCCAGGCTGTTTCAGGGAAAAGACCGCAGCTGGAGTGGGTGACCTGCCCAGCAAGGGCTCGTTGCTAACATGACAGAAGCTCCTCTCCCAGCCTGTCCCACACAGTTGGCAATGGCCAGGACTGGCCAAGAGAGCTGGTGGGGGAGGTTCCCTGTTCCTTCCTGCCCCTTCCAGCTGGGTATCAAGATCTGAGACCAGATGTGCTGCTGGGTGACTCAGCGCTTTCCTGCCTGGAAACTCCTCCCTGTCCGCCTCAGCAGGCTGGGCCAGGGAGGGTGAGACAGCAGATTGAGGTGAGGGGGCTCCTCCTGACAACCTCAGGGGAGCCATGGAGGGAGAGGGAAAGAGGGAGAGGGGAGAAGAATGAGGATAGCGTGGCTTGGCCTGCAAGGTGGGCATGGTGGGATGGATGCTGTCCAAACAAGTCGAGGGTCTATTCCTCAACCGAAAATGCTCAGATGCTCATCCCTTCTACCTCCCACCTGTTCATATCCCATCCTCAATATTTTCAGACCAGCCCAGACCCTGGGTCCAGCCTTCCTGGGCCTGCACTCAAGGTGCTCTCTTCCTTCCCTTTTCTCTCCTCTCCTTTCCAGCCAACCACCTCCACTTCCTCACCTCCCTCTCTGCAGGGCCTGTGACTACTGCTCCAGGCCCATAGAGACAGCTTTCTGGAAGCTTGCCTCCTAATTGCCAAATCCCTCACTCAGCCCAGCTTCATCTCTCAGGGAGGGTAATCACCTCTGACCTGATCCTTCTTGGAGTTCTGTTCTTGGCCTCAAATGTCACCCGGCTATCTCTTGGACAGTTCCAAGATAGCTTCTCCCCACTCTTTTTTTTTTTTTTGTCAGGGGGCGGGGAGGACTGGGGATTGAATCCAGTGGCACTGTACCACTGAGCTACACCCCCAGCCCTTTTTATTTTTTATTTTGAGACAGGGTATTGCTAAGTTGCCCAGACTGGTCTCAAATTTGCAGTGTTCCTGCCTCAGGCTCCAGTCTCTTTGGGATTACAGGCGTTTGCCGCCACACCCAGCCCCACTCTTTTTCTTTCTTTCTTTCTTTTTTTTTTTTGGTACTGGAGATTGAACTCAGGGGCACTCGACCACTGAGCCAAATCCCCAGTCCTATTTTGTATTTTATGTAGAGACAAGGTCTCACTGAGTTACTTAGCACCTCGCCGTTGCTGAGGCTGGATTTGAACTCACGATTCTCCTGTCTCAGCCTCCCTAAGTGCAAGCAGTAGTCACAGGCTTGAGCCACCGCGCCCGGCTCCCACTCTTTTTCTTAGAGGTGTGTGTTCTGTAATTCAGTCCTTTCTAGTCTACCATATGGAGGAGGGATTAGGTGTATGGATGTTGTTATTCTATAAACCTGGGTTCAAATTCTGATGACATTTTACTAGCTGTGTAATCTTGGGTAAGTTAGTTTATTTCTCTGAGCCTCAGTTTCTTCCTTCATCAAATGGGTTGATATTACCTACCTCTTGGGGAACAGATAGGACAATGCAAGCTGGGCATGGTGGTGCACACCTGTAATCCCAGTAACTTGGGAAGTTGAGGCAGGAGGATCACAAATTCGCTGTGGCAATTTAGTGAGACCCTGTCTCAAAATAAAAAATATAAAAGGGTCTGAGGATACAGCTCAGTGGTAGAGTGCCCATGGGTTCAGTCCCTAGTACTAAAGTAAATAAATTAACAGCTGGGCACAGTGGCACACAACGGTAATCTCAGCAATGCTGGAGGCTGAGGCAGGAGGATCGCAAGTTCAAAGCCAGCCTCAGCAACTTAACAAGACCCTGTCTCAAAATAAAAAATTGTAAAAAGGCTAGGAATGTAGCTTAGAGATAAGTGTCCCTGGGTGCAATCCTCAGTATCACTAAAATAAAATAAAATAATATAATTAAATAAACTAAAACATCTATCTGTCCATTTAAAATAAAACAGTTGCTCTGGTAGAGGTCTATGTGGAGGACATTATGCACTCAGAAGGAATGCACAAATCTGGCTGGGTCAATCCTGGGAGTCTTCCTAGAGGTGGGGTAGCAATTGGTTTGACTTGCGTAGGCTGCATAGGAGTTTGAAAGGTGGGTAAGTCTGGGAGAGTCATGGAATCAGCCACAGGTAAAGGTGTGGCAGTGTGAGGAATGAGAAGGTAAAGACTGGAGCTCACTTTTGTTTGTTGTTTTTGTGACAGTCTCACTATGTCACCCAGGCTGGTCTCAAACATGTGGGTTCAACTGATTCTCCTGGCTTAGCCTCCCAGATAGCTGGGACTACAGACATGTGCCACCATGACCAGCTCCAAGCTCTCACTTCTGTATTTTAGAGAACTCCCTAGGGGCAGTACAGAGACTGCTGGAGAGGGCAGAAGTGGAGGCAACAGAGACCCAGAAGGAGGAGGAAGGAGAGAGAGTGTTTCTGAGGGTCAAACCCAGGGCCTCATGCATGTTAGACAAGCACTCTATGACTGAACTATATCGCCAGTCCCCCAGGGTAACATTAGGGTCCAAAAGTTTACTCTTGCTGTGCCACAAGTGGGCTGTGCAACCTTGGGAAAGTCACTTAACCTCACTGAGCTTCCATCTCTCATCTGTCAATGGAGATAATAATAGGCACTCATGGGGATGCTGGGGAGGGCTGAATGCGCTAATGGAAGGGAAAGTGCTAGATAAACGCAAGCTGTTGTTATTGTAGAGAATCCACCAGGGTAGGCTGTGTTCCAGCCTCAGCCCCACCTCAAAAATGGCCTCCCTGAGCTTCCTCCAAGCTGGGCCCACATCCACTGGGGCTGGGGGGTGGAGTGCAGGATGCAGGGGAAGGATGCACACATACCTGACCCTGGATCCTAGCTCCCTGGCTGTGGGACCTGTATCAGTGTCTTTCCCCTCTGATCCTTACTTCCTCAACTACAAAATAAAGCTAAGAACTCAACCTGCAGAGCTGTTTGGCAGAATTCTGTGGTACCTGCTAAGTGATCATTACTTAAACAGTTTCTTGTCCCCTTCTCTCCTGTCCCCTCTTCCAGGGCCTAGCACCAAGCTGAGCAGAGTGAGAAATAGTAAATATTTAATGACAGATTGGCTGAGAGGTCCTAACTGAAGGAAGATGTGGAGGAGCCAAAGGAGACCCACTTCCCAGCAAGGTCTGCACAGCCATCTCTGGGATCCAGGGGACCACAGCCAGGTCCTAAGGGACTCTTGCCTTCAGTGACTTCCTGAGAGAGTCTCAGCTAACAGGGACCCTCCCAGGGTACTCCAGCCACCCAGCATGTCTCTGCTGTCCTCTCTCATTCTGCCACTCAGGGGAACAATAAGTGCACAAGTACTCCACCTCAACAGCCATTCTCTGAGCACTCCTCATTGCACCAATTCTGTGCTGGTACCATTGATGCAGAGATGGAGGCCAGTCCTTGATCTCTAGGGCCTGTGCTGTGGCCGGGACAGAGTAATTGTATGTGGTTTGGCCAAGGACTGACTTTTGAGAAAATCAGACCTTGAAGAAGTGATCTAAATTCTTTGGGTCTCCGCTTAACCATCTGTAAAATGGGAACAGTGGTTCTGGCCTCCTCTGGGCTATTACAAAGATTAAGAGAAGCAATGATGTGATACACTTAGGGCAGGATCTCCACTGAAGTTGGAAGGTTCCACAAGAGAGCATGTGAGCTGGGTCCTAAAGGCTGAGAAATGCTTTGCCAATGAAAACATTAGATGAGGACTGGGGCTGGCTAGTGAAGGCCCCTTGCACCCAAGAGACAAAAGGAAGGAATTTAGGGGGAGAGAGGAGTTAGGAGACTGGGAGAAGGTGGTATGAAGGTCTTGGAGGCTGGATGGAGCCTTGTGTGACATCACTTAGTCACCTTGAAGCTCACCCACGAGTCAATGATTCAAGGATTCCTGTCCTAGGAATGTGTGTATCCCTTACTGGGAACTGACAGGGATAATACTTTTGGCCAAAGGAGCCACCCACAGGACTGTGACTTGGGCCCCAGAAGGATCAAGCAGGCAGAGAGGCAGTGGAGCTTCCTTTCCTCTCCAGCTCAGAGGTGCCATCCTGCTCCCTGGCCGTGGGCCTCCCCTTTGTGAATCTGTCTCTGCGGTTGTCTGCAGGCTGAGGCAGCAGAAAGAGCATTTTGGACTGAGCCAGAGCTAAATCCAAATCCCGGTTTGACTGCTAACTAGCTGTATGACTTTGGTTAGATTTCTTATTGCGTCAGTTTTGTGGAAAATGTTCAAATTGTCAGTATCTATGTGTGCTTATGTGCAAATGCACAGAAAACGTCTGGAAAGTTTTTTTACCACTCACTAGGGTTGGTAGTGGCTTGGGTGGGATGAGGAAGGTATGTGTGAAGAAGAACATTCATATTTTACCTTATTTATTTCTGCATTATTTGGGTCTTTTATAAGCGTGTGTGTGTATATATATACATGTATGTATGTATGTATACACACACTTTTTTTTTTTTCAATGCTGGGGATTAAACCCAGGGCCTTTTGCATGCTAGGCAAGCATTCTAGCACTGAGCTACATCCCTGACCCAAGCAGGTATATTTTCCATAATCACATTTTTGCAAAGCAGGACTGGTGCTACCAACCTCATGGACTATTGGAAGGATTTTTAAAAGATCTGACCGATAACTTCCTTTTATGCTGCCTGCTGCAGAATTGGCCCTTGCCACTTATTAGTTCCCTTCCCTTCTCTTTCCATCGTCTGGATCTGTGTTTTTACTTTTGTTTGTCTCTGTGTATCTATGTTTGCATAACCACTCTGTGTATATCTCTTTCCAGTGGTTTATGGGCTGCTGAGTGTCTGTGTGTATTCTGTTTTTATATCAATTAGTATCTGTGCATCTGGGAATGTACACAGTTGTGTATCAGTGTGTGCCTTTGTCACGGGACCTGTTTGGGTGTGTTAGTGTGTGTGTGCCTCTGATTTTGTGTTTCAGTGTGTTTCTGTGTCTGTTTATAAGTGTTTAGATATCAGTCTGTTTCAGCATACCTGAGTATTTATGGGTTTCTAAATGTGCCCATGTGTATCTGGATCTGTATGTTAGTAGCCATATATTTGGATGTGCCAGTGTGAATTAGTGTGTTTGTGTATGTCTCTGTGTAGATGGGAGGTTGGGGTGGGTGTCTGAGAATCCACATACAGCTGTTTCCCTCTGATCATGGGTGGGGAGCTCTGCCCCCACTTTTTGATCCTTCCTCCACCTTCCAGAAAACGCTAAGTGTGGGTGTTTCCCTCCTAGCCCTGCCCTTGGGCACAGGGCCAGCTCTGCTGCCCAGGACTGGTGGAGTGGGTGTCTGCAAACACCTAGAGAGGGCCCCTCCCAACAGCCCTCTACAGGAAGTCTTTCCTGCTGGCAAGCCAGGCGGGCCATCTCCCTGTTTCCTGAGAATTGAGCCCCTCTCTTCTGAGCAGGGAGTCTTCTGAAACTCAGGGTCAGGAAATCCCTGCACTGTTGGCCTAGGTCAGTGTCCATCTGGCTGAGCTTTCTGTGCCGGTCAGATGCAGCCAGAGAGTTGGGGAAACAAAGCATATCTCCATGGCAACCCGCCTCAGCCTTCGAACTTGGGCAGCTCAGTGGTTTCCTGGGGCCCTCTTTGGGCCCAGTGCTGGGATGGGGGTGAGTGGTTAGGAGGAGTTAACGAGGCTTCTGCCTGTGTGCACTGCACCTCCACACCCCAACATGCTCAAATACCTCCATACACACATTTCTTTTCTTTTTCTGGGGGTGGGATGTACCTACTTAAGGATGAAACCCAGGGGTGCTTTACCACTGAGCTATCTCCCCAGCCCTTTTTACTTTTTGAGACAGGGTCTTGCTAAGTTACTGGAGCTGGCCTCAAACTCCCAATCTTCCTATCTTAGTCTCTCAAGTTGCTGGGGTTACAGGTGTACCACTGTGCAATGCTCTGTGTTTTTGGAAGACATTACATTGGGTTGGCTACATAACTTGTTTTTGTGCATACCTCAAAATAAAACTTCTGATATTTCTACAAGTTGTTAAAACTTTTACCATTTGCTTCTGCTTGTCTATGGGACTCAGTAATTTCTAATTACCTACTAACTAAAACAAACTGCTGCAGAAATAAATTGAACCCTGGCACTTAGTTCCCCATAACTCAGGGTTTCAAATTTTTAGTTCATCAAAATGTCACCACTGATCCTGCTGATTTACATTGTGGTAAGTAAAGGTTAAATTAAATTAATTTAAGCCGGGTGTGGTGGCACACACAGTAATCCCAGCTGCTTGGGAGGCTAAGATAGGAGGACCGTGAGTTTAAAGCCAGCCTTAGCAAAAAGTGAGGCACTGGGACTGGGACTGTGGCTCAGTGGCAGAGCGCTTGCCTAGCACGTGTAATGCACTGGGTTCGAGCTTCAGCACCACATACAAAAATAAGAAAATAAAATAAAGGCATGCTATCCATCTACAACTACAAAAAAACCTTTAAAAAAAGAAAGCGAGGCACTAAGCAACTCAGTGAAACCCTGTCTATAAATAAAATACAAAATAGGGCTGGGGTTCAGTGGCTGATTGCCCCCGAGTTCAAGCCCCAGTACCATAAATAAATAAATAAATAAATTCATTCTTATAAAATACTACTTTTTTGTCAGAATTTGGAGTCGATTTTGTTTGAGGAAGGAAGAAAAGTTCCTCTGCTAAGTTTATATATATATATATATTATTTTTTTATTATTATTATTTTTAATGGTACTGAGGTACCGAGCCCGGCTAAGGTGTGATTTTTTTAAAACCCGGCCTCAATATGTTTCCCAGGCTGGCCCTGAACTCCTGGGGCTCAAAGGATTCTTGGTCTTGAGCCAGGCACAGTGGCTCAAGCCTGTAATCCTAGCACTTAGGGAGGCTGAGACAAGAGAATCGCGAGTTCAAAGCCAGCCTCAGC
>PVHX01022202.1:0-28121 GCA_004024805.1 Geosciurus inauris | reverse complement strand
ATCAAGTGGGGTTCATCCCAGGGATGCAATGTTGTTTCAACATACAGAAATCAATAAATGTGATTCATTACATCAATAAAAGATACAAATCATATGATCAACTAATTAGATGCATAAAACTCATTTGACAAAATAGAGCACCGCTTTATGTTCAAAACACTAGAGAAACTGGGAAAAGCAGGAATATACCTCAACATTGTAAAAGCTATCTACATTAAGTCCATGGTCAACATCATTCTAAATGGACAACAATTGAAAGCATTCTTTCTAAAAACTGAAAGAAGATAGAGATGCCCTCTTTCACCACTCCTTTTCAACATAGTCCTTGCAACTCTAGCCAGAGCACCTAGACAGATGGAAGAAATCAAAGGGATACAAATAGGAAAAGAAGAACTCAGACTATCACTATTAGCCAATGATAGGGTTCTATATTTAGAAGATCCAAAAATTCCACCATAAAACTTTCAGAGCTAAAAAATGAATTCAGGAAAGTTGCAGGATACCAAATCAACAACCATAAATCATATGCATTTCTATACATCAGTGATGAATTCTCTGAAAGAGAAATTAAGAAAACTACCCCATTCACAATAGCCTTAAAAAAAATAAAATGCTTGGAAATGATTAAATTTTATAGATACATAAAATCATGAAGCCACAAAGATTAATAAGTAAGAAAGAAAAACAAGTGTTGGAGAAACTGGATATACAAAAGTGGAAAAGTGAATCTTAACTCCACCTCTGACCATATTAAAAAATAATCCAAAATGTATCAAAGACATTTAAATCCTAATATAAGATCTAAACTTTGAAATAATGGGGAGAGAATATGGGGAGCCCTTAAAAACATTGGATTTGGCAAATTTTTAAAAATTAAGATCCCAAAAGCATAGGCAACAAAACAAAAATTAGACAAATGGGACAAAACAAAAATTTCAAGCTATGATGCTTCTACACATGAAGGAAACATTCACCTGAGTAAAGACAAAACCTAAGAAATGGTAGAAAATATTTGGACATTAATTGGTTGACAAAGTATTAATATCTAGACCATATAAAGGACTCAAAAAGCAACAAACAATCAAATTAAAATATGGGCAACTAATATGAATATATATTTCTCCTCAAAAGAATAAATATAAGTGGACAACGAAATTTTCTTTTAATTATCAACATCACTGGGCAAAATGGAAATGCATGTTAAAGCCACAATGAGAAATCATATCAATCATTTTGGAATGGCTATTTTTAAAAATGCAAAAAATAACATGCTGGCAAGGATGGTGTAAAAAAAATGCTCTGCACTGGAAGTTGAAATGCAAATTAGAACAGCAATATGCAGAAGTTCTCTGAAAAAATAAAAACAATATTGCCATGTGACAGCTCTCATATTGGAATCAGCATTCCAAGAAGATTATTGCACTTCCAGGTTTATTGGTGCACAACTTGTCAGGGTTTCAAGCCGGAGGTCAGCTTTCCCGACCAGCGAAAAAAGGGAATCGCCAGGCACTCCCCATCAAGGTCCAGCCCAGAAAGGTAAAGTTGTCCTGCGGGAAACCAACAGGAGCTGGAGGGTTCTGTCTCAAGCAGGAACTCCCTTTATTGTGGGGAAATAGGACATTATATAGGGGCAGGGGGCCAATAGCTTTTCCTTTTCGAGCCACTAATGTGGAAGCGGGTTGTCCACGTGTAGCAGTATAGAAGTGTTTAGGTTGGGGATCATGCATTGTCCACGAGCGCGGAAGTAGAGGTCAGTCAATAGCCACTAGGTGATGTGGCTCTCTTGGGGTGAGATGCTTTGTCCGGGGCCGACTGCTTGGCGCCATTTTACAGTATACCCCCATACAACTCAGTAATGTATCACTGAACCTAGTGCCCATTGCCATGTAAGTGTAATATATATATATATATATATACACAATAAAATATTAAATAAAGTGTAGTATATATACACAATAAAATATTAGCCATAAAAAAAAAGTAACTTGTCATTTGCAATTAAATCAATGGGATGGAGGACATTATGTCAAGGGAAATAATCCAGGAACAGAACGAGAAATATCACATGTTCCCCTCAGATGTGGGAGATGAAAATGTGATCTCAAAGTAGAAGAGAACATGATAGTAATTATTAGATGCTTTCATGACTTGACAAAGTGTTAGGAGGCAGATAACAGGTACCAATACATTATTAGATTGGATTAATAAATTCTTGAATTCTATAGCACAGTAAGATGACTATTATATTTCTTATGTAAAGCTATAAGAGTTTGAAATATCTTAATCTAAAGAAAGGATAAGGAAAAAGAAATACTAATTACCCTGACTTGATCTGTATACATATATTGATATATCACAATGTTCTCTATAAATATTTATAATTATTATAAATTATCAGAATTGTTCATTTCTTTAATATAAATTTTTACATTAAGAAGAAAATATATGACTTGGGGAGAGGGGGTGTGGGGTCAGGTGGGAAAGGAAGTACTGCCAAACACTGTTATTCAGCCAGGACCACTTCTCTGGACCTTCCCATGTAGACACCGGGTCTGGCGACAGGAGGGCAGAACTCTGGGACTAGAGGATAGGGAGGGTGGTGGACAGGACGGTAGGATAGACAGCCAGACAGGACTCCAGGCAGGAGCCCAGAAGATCCTGCTCCCGCTTAGGAATCAGGCAGACAGGCAGGCAGCAGAAGCTGCTGGGAGTCACTAAAACGTATATAAGTAGCCCGGCATGGTGGTGCTCTCCTGTCATCCCAGCACTTTGGGAGGCTGAGACAGGAGAATGGCGAATTCAAAGCTAGCAACGGTGGTAAAGCACTAAGCAACTAAGACCTTGTCTCTACATAAAAAACAAAATAGGGCTGGGGAAGTGGCTCAGTAGTTGTGTGCCCCTGAGTTCAATCCTCAGTACTTAAAAAAAAAAAAAAGAAGAAGAAGAAGAAATGTATGAGAGAAATTTGTAACAATTGTTTTTGTCTGTTTGGTGTCATAGTCACTGCATAGTAATATAACAAAAATATACTGTAAGGCTTATAGCTCCTAAAAAACAAATTTACTTTTCATTGTTCTGAAGTTTGGGAAGTCCAAGATCAAGTCACCAGGTCTGAAGTGAGACCTCACTTTCCGGTTCACAGATGAAAGCTTCCAGCTAAGCCGCCACATGGTGGAAAGGGCAAGCATTAGTGAGTGTATTTTCTTTCTTAAAAAAAATTTTTAGTTGTAGATGGAAACAATAATTTTATTTATTTTTTTGGTGCTGAGGATTGAAACCAGTGCCTAACACTTTGTGAGGCAAGGGCTCTACCACTAAGCTACAACCCCAGCCCTGCCTTTTCTTTTAATTTGAAATTATCTATGGATTTAAATTTATTAATTCTGTTCCAGTCAATTATAATTGCTATTTTGATACTTCAATTTTCACATTTTAGCAAACAGGATATTCATGCTAAATTCTGTATCCACGAGTCGATCCATTTTCCTTAGAATTCTTCGCTCCTCACACATCATGAAGTCTTACTCTCCCCTTGTACTTGCTTGATTCAGGTCTAGCATCAGCAATTATCCCAAAGACACATTTTTTATTTTATTGAGAAACTCAATTTCTTCTTGTCATTGTTACTGGAGTATCAGTGTTTCTAGGTATTTTTAAGGGACAAATATAAAACAAACATTGATAAATTTGTGATTTCATTTTGATATTCAAAAATGCCAATTTATCAGTGAGACCCTGTCTCTATATAAAACACAAAATAGGTCTGGGGATGGGGCTTAGTGGTTGAGTACCTCTGAGTTCAATCCCTGGTACCAAAACAAAAAAAAGCCGATTTATCTAGTATTATACATATTCTGTATAACATATTTTTTCCCTTCTATTTCACTTAAAATCTTAGTTTCTAATTATTTTACTTCAATTTTTAACCTAAATATATACCAAAAATATATTTTAATGCATTTCTAAAAATCATTGAATCAAATTTAGATCAATCTGTAATTTTATTCAGAATATTATACTAGCTTTACTGGTCACATGTATTATAGTAATAAAATGTGCACAAAATTGGTTTATTATTTATATTACATATTTGTAACTTTGCTTTTTTATGACTAAATGGGGTTTTCTATGGCAATACAGGCTGATGCAACTTTCAAAAATTAAAGTAATTCACCATATCAATAGAACACATGGACTTGACAGATGATGAAAAAACATAACAATATTCAATATCTACTCATAAATATTGAAAAATCAGAAATCTTGGAGGAGAACAATGGCAACTTGATAAAAGGCATCTATTAAATTCTAAAGATAATGTCTCTCTCTTTCTCTTTTTTTGGTACCAAAGATTGAACCCAGAGGCACTTAACCATTGAGCCACATCCTCAGCCTTTTTTATATTTTATTTAGAAACAGGGTATCTCTAAGCTGCTTAGTACCTCACCAAGTTGCTGAGACTGACTTTGAATATGTGATTCTCCTGCTTCAGCCTCCTGAGCTCTGGAATTACAGGCATGCATGCGCCACTGCACCCAGCTGATTATGTCATATTTTTAAAAGAATGATTAATATTTAGATCAGAAAAAGGCAAGGACATTTAACATTCACAATTTATCCTGATACAGTAGGTCTAAGCAAGTGCAGCAGGGCAACAAAATTTTAAAAAAGCAAAAGCAATGAAAGAAAATAGATTAATTTAACTTTATTCACTGATAGAATCTTCTATGGAAAATATTCTGGAGGTATCTATAAAAGATAGCTGAATTAAGCTAAATTTGTAACATAACAGGTCAGTTTATAAAAATCAATTTTATTTCTACATAGCAGCTATAACAATACAAACCTGAGTAAACTACATCATTTATGATAGCATTGGTCAACCAACCATAAATGTCCTAAAGGGCTGGTCAAGGCAGCTCAGTGGTAGATGAGTCCCTAGAATGAAAAAGGCCCTGGAATTGATTACAAAATAAAACAAATATTTGAAAACAAAACTTCCTCTGTACTGAACATATAAGTCTTTGTTCCTTGTCCTTATTCCCTTAACTGTAGAGCACAGCAAATCCATCACATTTTCTTTGTATTTGGTATAAATAGTCTAGAGATAAAGAGTAGGGGAGAATGTGTATACGTTACAGGCAAATAGTGCAGTATTTTGCCTAGGAGCAAATGTGCGTTTTAGGGTTGTGGAGAAATTCCCCTGTAGTACTGACAGATGACTGTAATCTTAAGAAGTCCTTATATTTCATTTATACTTTTTTAAAAAATAATGAACCTAAAGATAATCATTTTGTTATTAAGACTATTTTCTCATTAAAATAAATGTGTTGTCCTATTTATAGATAATTCAAACAAATATGTTTTATGCATTATCAATGCAAACCAACGTAATTGTATGAAAGTATGTATCTTAGAGAAATAATTAAAGTTAGCTTTTAGTAGGTAACAACCTTTCTTGTATTTAATGAAAATGCACAATACTTTTTTGGTAGTATAATAGGTAAATTGTAAATAACATAATGCAAAATCGGCTTTCTCATATTTTCCTCTTTAAAAAAAAGTTATTTTTAAGTTTCCCTGTGATCTGTTCATTTCTGAATTTGTGAGGGGTCTGAGGAGCACAGATCAGCAACTGCATTAGACTTTTTCTCTTCTGATTACACAGGAATGCCATCTAGTGTCAGAACACTAGCTGCATTCTTTCTGTCTCATGGAACATTACTGATTACTTCTAGAGGGATATCAAACATTTTACACCATACTTCTGTAAAACATACTTGAAAGAAAAACATCACAACAAATACCTGAGCATTGCCTGGATGTAAGCTGACAACATGAAGAATAAAGGCCAAGTTGACTTCAGCTATTTTTGACTTTTTCTTTTTGTAAAACTGTCCTAAATTTAATTTAGTACAAAACAAATTCATCAAGTTTTTTTGATGAGTTTAGCAAGCAAACCATATTAAGGGAAAACAATGAAAATGCTATCCAGTAAGCTTAATGTTTTAGAAGTTCATGTTTTAATTTTGTTATTAAATAATTCATAAATACACTAAATATATGTTCCTTTTTGTTTTTTATAATTTATCTGGTATTATAATTTTTCTACTGAAAGTGAGAAAAGCACCAATGTAAATCTAGTTGAAAGACTGTCTTAAATAATGTCCTTTTAACTAATACTATTAAATGCTTACTATAAAAAGCCTTTTCCATTTATATTTTTTCATATAAACTTATCATGCTTTGCTAGTTCACTATTTGAAATGGTCCTTGAATATCTCTGATGAAAGTACTGAGACAATCCAAATGAAAATGAAAAATAAGTTTATTAATTGTGTTTATTAGTTTCTACTCTTGTAGCTGATTTATATAAGTAAGGCAATTTTCAGATACTTCATTTTCTTCTCTGGGAAGATGCTTTCATTTTGCAAATATAAAATGTCATTTCACTAATTTATATGATGTAGGCACCATTTTTAAAAAGTTATCTGGTACTTGATTAGAATTTATTAATGAACATCAGGAGGTCAAAGTTCAAGTGGAACATGAGGTTGATAAGAGTGGAAGCAATTGTGTAAGAAAAAGAAAAGAAATAGACGATGGAGTGAGTTAATAAAAATGACCACAGTAGTTTTTTTGTTTTTCCTGGGTACAGACAATGTGCTTGTATTAATTATAAGTAGAAGTTTGACTGTCCACTATCAGCCTCTGCAAGCCTTCTCTAAGTAATTGTAACATAGAGCTGCTATAGGAAAATTCTGTGGAAAATAGCAGCATATAGCACTGGCAACTATAGAGAAACTGGCCCAGAGCTAAAGCCCCCTGGAGTTGTCTGCCTGGCACCAAAAATCCTGAGATACATATTCAGGTACAGCTACTGAGTACCTCACTTAAGCTGAAATGGTAGAAGGCAGAGTTATAACTCCATTCTAAAGTCAAGAACATCCAATGATCATTTGGGGCTTGCCTACAATACTATGTGTAACATGAAGAAATTATTCAACTTTTCAGATTTGTTGAAAAAACATTCAATCATTGTACTTGTTGATATAAAAAGGCATATGTATGGTCTATGTATTGTTTGCTTTACTTGTTAAAGATTTGGGATTACTGAGAGAAAACATTATATGTATTTTTTTCACATACTAATATTTCAGTAGGGGGTGAAAAGTTAAACAGTACTTTAGAGTCAGATGTGGTAGTACCTGCCTGTTAGTCCTAGTTTTTTGGGAGTCTGAGGGGAGGATCATCTATGCCACACAGGGATATCCATTTCATAAAAGAGAAAAAGAAAAGATTTTAGTAAAGGGGCTGGGGTTATGGCGCAGTGGTAGCGTGCTCGCCTAGCACGCGGGAGGCTACTGGGTTCGATCCTCAGCACCACATAAAAATAAAATAAAGATATTGTGTCCACCTACAACTAAAAAATAAATATTTAAAAAAAAAGATTTTAGTAAAGTATTAGAGCATATATGAGAGAAATGTCTTAAGATTATTGGTGATAAGCACGTCACACTAAACTCCAAAGTAGCAAAAGAAAATATTAGTTTAAAGAAGTAATTAAAAAAAAAAGAACTAAGACCAAATGCATCAGCAGATATTAACAAAGTAGTCAGGGGAAGGAGAGGTCATTGCATATGGACCCAGCAATCTTATATTGAGGCATTTATGCCCCTGATATAGCCAAGGTATTGTAAGTAGTTTGCTAAAGTAGTGAGGTTATGAGCATTACATGAAACAATACATAAAATGCCTTTTGAATACGTTTGTTCATGGTAAATAGCAAATACTACACACATTAGCTGTCCTACATAGTAACAGGGTCTTGTGAGATACAAAGCAGAAGACAGTACCAGAAATATACAAATGAGAATGATCTCCAAGTACTTATTACAAATCTCCATAAATATTCATCTTTTTTCTGTAGATAATGGAAAGTCACAGAAGAATTTTAAGTCTAGAAGTGGCAAGATGAGTTGGGAATATTAGATGGACTACTTTTTTACCTAGAGTTTGGAAAATTGGCTAGAAAATACCATGAGACTGTCAAACTATGAAAGTAATGCTCAAGGCCAAAACATAGCAACAAAAGTTTGACACAAGGGAGAAATATGTAATTTAGATTTGATAAAAATGAGTTGACAGGATGTTGGCAAACACAGGGCCTAGGAAGAGGTCAAGGGTGGCTCCCAGATTTCTGACTTGGTTTCTTGGGTGAGGGTTTTACCAGGAAATTCAGAGCCATGACAGCATTGCTGAAAAGACACATTAAAAATACATTACCTAAATACTAAAAAAAAAACAAAAATAAAAAACCTCTTTTAATACTGAAAGAATCACATAGTGTTCAAAATTGCCAACTCCTACAAGTTGACTTCCCAGGGAAATAGAGATTACATGCTGTAATTTTATTAGGGGGAGTGCCTGGGATTTGTGAAAAACCAATAAAAGAGTCACACTGCACAGGAAATGAAGTTTGTGATACAGATTTGGTAAAGAGTCAATGTCCAATGCAAGTCTCTGAAGCTGAGATAGCTCTTCCCAGTTTTCATTCCTTGTAGCAAGTTTATGTATCTTTTTTTTTTTACTACATTAAATGAGAAATATTTTTGAGCTACACCTGAAAGGTCCGTAACACTCACGTGACAGCTTCTTCAGTTAAGGAACTTTTCCAAGAGAGCTGACGGGTGAGAGATGCCAGCTGCCAGCTTTCTAGAACCTAAGGGAAGATTCATTAACTCATGAAAACTGTGTGATGCATGCTAATGTTCCCCACTCTACCATTTAAAAATATCCCATGTTTAAAAATACAGAAATCATTCTCACTCATTCTTATAGTCTGTTATTGTCAAATATCAGTCATTTGTGTCCTTAAAATTAGAACTTTTATCTCCTTCCGTTTCAATACTCCTAATCAGTAATTCTCCTACCATACTTTCTCATTTCCATCTGCCTCCCTTGGACTACTGTCATGGTTTAGGTGTGCAATGTCCTCCAAAAGGCTCTGTGTTGAAAGCCTGGTCACCAGAGTGGCAACCTTCAGAGGTGAGGCTTTTAGGAAATGATACGATCCTGAGAGCTGTCACCATGTCTGTGGATTAAGTCGTTTGATATATTAATAATTCCAGTAAAGCACCAGATTGCAACTGTAGGCAAGTGGGGCACTGACGAAAGAAGTAGATCATGGATAGTGCGTCCTTGGGGACTATTTTTGTCCCTGGCTCCTCTCCCCCTCCCCCTTTCTCCATTTCCCTGCTGCCATGACCTAAGCAGCTTTCCATTGCCATGCCCCATGGACTGAGACCTCTGAAACCATGAACCAAAACAAATTTTTGTCTTCAAAATTGTTTTTGTCAGATATTTTCTTCACAGCAATGAAAAACTCTGCAGTTCTTGCAGCCAGCTTTTTTGTTTGTTCTTCTTGTGAACATAAATATGCATAAGCGGCTCATAGCTATTTTTACAGTTTCTCAAGCCCTGTAGGTTTTTCTCATCCTCAACCCCTCAGCAAGATTTAACCTAGGTACACTGGAGAAGATAACTATTAAAGAGGCAGTAAATAGTGCTTGTATGGATGTCAAGATTTAAGCATTGGCTTTTTCATTTATCTGTTCTCTGATATTGATTTTTCTCTTTCCTGTGCACTTGTTCACTTATTTTGAAAGTAGAAATAATATTGATACTTACTTCATGAACTTGTAAAGTTCAGAGTGTTACTATTTCATGCATGTAAACAATTCAGGACAGGGCTGCCTCTTACTAAGCATTCAGGACATTTTAACTATTACTTGATATTATTTCTAAACAGATGGATAAGATTTACCTTTACCATGGTTAATCTCGCCAAAATGACAGGTTTTCTTGTATTTTGTTACTGAATAGATTAACATATCACATGACATTAGTGATATAATTTTTGAAACCAAGTGTCCTTATTGTGTTGTGCATATGTTAAGGGTGAATTTTTTTTTTAAATAAACTATATGTGCTTTAATTTTATCTGTAGAAACCATAAAATTGCTAAGGATATAAGTGTTCAATGAACTCTTTAATACTTGTTTAAATGTTGAGATAATTGTAGATGTACATGCAGCTGTAATGAATAAAACCCAGAGCAATCGTATTTACCCAGTTTCTGCCAGTGGCAACATTATAGCCATGGTACAAAGGTACACTCAGGAAGTACACATTGAGGTATCCACTGAGATCATTGAGATTTCAGTTGTTAAAGCACTCCTGTATGCCTGTGTATGCATATTTTCATTACAGCAAATTTATTACATCAAGCCCTTTATGTGATGACTGAGAAAATTAAGACAAAAACAAGTATATCATAAAGATCCTTTTATGGCATTATTTAAAGCAATGCCTAACTTCCCCCTTCTCTGCTCCTTAACCAATAGAAGTAGGTTATCTTTTCTTTCTGTAACTTCATTATTTTCAAAAGCTACATAAATGCATTCATATGGTATGTAAACTTTTAAGACTGTCTTTTTTTCACTTAGCATAATTTAATTAAGTACTACTAAAAATGTTAAAAGTTTTAGAAGTCAAAAAATTTTCATTAATGAGTAGTATTCCATGATACATAGGACCATAGTCTGCTGAACCACCATGTTTTAAAAGACATCTGGCTGTTTTCCAGTTTTGAAAATAAACAATAAAACTCTTACGAACAATAATTTATAGATTTTTGTCTGAACACAAATATTCATCTTCTGGTATAAAATTTCTAAAAGTGCAATTGTTGAGCCATATGGCAAGTACATGTTAATTTTGAGGGAACTGCCAAAATGACTATAAATTTCCAGGATTGTTATAGTATTTTACATTTTTACCATCAGTGTATGAATTACTTACTTTTCTGTATCCTCATAGGAATCTGATATTTTTATCCAGCTATTCTAATTGATATGTAACACTATTTCATTGGATTTTACTTGCATTCCTTGATGAAAACCAATGTGTAACTAATAGTTTCCAATTGTTGCCTTTTAAACTAGTTTTGATCAAATAATCATTTTTTCTTAATTAATATATTATTAACTAATAATATATTATCAATGTGCTTATATATCTATATCTACATATTTAGCAAATAAAGGGCAATCACTCTTTGGCAATATTGCCTAAATTAAGCAAAATAATTTTCAATCATAGAACAAGATTAGAAGATTTATATTGTCTGATTTCAAGAGCTTGCAGCAAAGCTATTGTAAGGAAGTTAATGTGGTATCAGCATAAAGATAGATATGTAGCTCTATACAAAAAAATAAAGAGTTTAGAAATAAACATACATGTACAGAAAAATAAATATCTCAAAATAAATTCATTTTTAAATGTGTGGTCTTTCAACAGCTAGTGTGGAGACAATTGAATATTTGTGCCCAAAATAAAGCAAGATAAACAAGAATCTCACTATCAAATACTATAAAAAGTATCTAAAAAATGGATCATAGATTTAACTATAAAGGTTGAAACAATAACTTTCTAGAAAAAAATAGCAAAAAAATTATGATTTTTAGGTTAGGTAATTAGCTCTTAGATATAATAAAAATATTAATTGGTTTTCATAAAAAAAAACATTTAAAACTCAAAAATATTGTTAGAAAAATTGAAATGCAATCCATAAGTGAAGAGAAAATATTTCCAATAATTTTATTGGATATGAAAATATTTTGTGAAATTATTTTGTGAAATTATTTGATAAAGGAGTTATTATTTAGAAGCAAAAAATGCATGAAAAGTCAAAAATAAAATGACAAGGAACCCAATAAAAATATGAAAAGAATTTGAAATGATATTTTATCAAAAAATGTCAAATCAGCATACAAAAAGATGCTTAATATCATTAATTATTAAAGCAATGCAAAGAAAACCACAATACACCTAAGAGAATTACAAAAAAAAAAAAAATAAGAAGACTAATAATGCTAAGTATTAGAGAAGATAAAGGGAAACAGAAATTCTCCTACATTGTTGGTAGGAACATTAAATGCTATAACCATATTGGAAAACTCTTTGAAAGTCTCTTGATAGATTAGAACACTAAATTAAACATTTTAAATGCTACTATTTCACTCAGAGTAATCTATTTAAGGAAACAAAAACAGATGTTCATGGACTTAAACATTAATAGTCATAGTTGCAATTACTCATAATACACAAATAATTGGAATAAAGTCAAATGTTCATCAACTGATTGAAGGGATCAACGTGTGCCAAGCTGAATAGATTTAAGACATTCCAGTGTGCTTTCTATTGCACAAGTGAGTGAGTCCTGGTTTCAGTAATGTACTTTACCTTTGGAAAAGCTGGAGGAATGGAAATGAAAGTTTATGCCATAATGAAATGATTAATATTTGAGGGGACAGATATGTTTAACCTGATTTTAAAATCATTTATAAATATATAATATAATGTGAATAGATATATAGATAGTGTATTGCTATGTATGCACTGCATTATATATAATATAATATATACACATACAGAGTGTAGTATAGATATATATAAATATACCATACTATCCCATTACTTGTATAATTTTTGCTTTTATGTACTAGTTAAATAATCTTAATTTTAAAATATTAAAAATAAACATAAATAAAATGTGATATAATTTGAATATGTTATATCCAGTTATATAATGTACAATTGAATATATATATAATTGAATTTAGCAACAGAATATAATGAACTAACTTGGCAAAATGTGAATGGCTCTCAAAAACTCAAGCTAAAGTGAAAGAATTCAGACTCAAAATGTAACATCATATGCATATCATTGTATATATCAGAAAATATATTTGAAAAAGCAAAGACATAGAGAACACAGATCAGTGATTATAGCAGAGAGAGGGTGCAGAGATTGACTGCAAATTGGCAAGAGAAGAATTCTGTGGAATGAAAATATTATAAAGCTTGACTGTGAATAGTTGCACAACTCTATAACTCTAATCAATTTTTACCCTACATTTTACCACATAATTGTCGCAGATTTTATGTCAAAATTTTGCAAAAAAAAAAAAGTGAATTACAACCATTATGTGAAGCTTTTAAAAAATGAGTCATTATTATTTAAAAATCATTTATTAGTAAACTGTCTTTGGTGAAACATTAGAATACACAGAATACTCATGAATGTACATTAGTTTTGAATAGTATAGTTCAAACTGAAGCATATCATTTCTTGGTGATTAGTGAATATTTCAGTCTACACAAAAGAAACTCAACATATTGGTTTGTGCATTATAGTTAAAATATTACACTTGAGAAAATGTGTTATACTGTTGAGAAGTATGGACTTAAAATTGTAATCTTTGTTTAAAGATTCTGCACCACTATCATTGGTTTCATTGTCTGACTGCCATTTTTCAGTAGCACTAGTTATCATGAGTACTGCAGGGCTCTACACAGACCACACATGCTGGTTTTGAAAATATATTGAAGTGAATATGCCCTGATAATTCTAAGCTCCTGATTTAATAGGGTGACAAATGAGCATTTATATGTTACTGCTCAGTTTACAGTTTAAGTGGAGTGATGAATAGACAATTCATGAGACAATTATATGATGAAAAGTACAAACCAATTTTTGAGCTGAAAAAGCACAGTGTAATGATTATATGGTGTGCAACAACATTTGGTAAATAAATGTGCTTTAAGTGTTTTTAAAGATAAAAACAACAAATAAATTGTGTTACGTGGTAACTAATACAATATATAAATATAATTCTGTCAAAAACTATGATCATAAAGAGAAGGTAATTGGCTAAAGTTAGTAAGAAAATACATAAATATATAAAGTTTTAAGAAAATTTTCCTTATTCCTTGAGGGTATGTGTAAAAGAAAGAACATAGAGGCAAACTTCTATAGCTCTTTGCTTATTTCTAGCAATGGTTCAAAAATAATCGATAGAGAAATTAAGATGGCATGGTTAAAAATGTATAATCTGCTGTCTTGAGTTTGAAACTCTTTTGGAATATCAGGCTTAAATTATTTACTTAGAGATGTGTAGGTCAATGATTTAACTCCTCTTTAACAGGTCACAGAGCCTTTCATGGTAATACTACCAATGGAGTATGAAAAGCCTTTCAGGAAACTTTTGCTTTAGGTTCAGGGCATGCAAGATTCCTCTACAAGACAACAAGGTTTCATAATATGACTACAAACACATTTTCTGCGTATGAGGAAGGAACCTGGGAATTACACCTGGAAGTGCCCTGGGTCCTGTGGCTTGTGCATTTTTTCTCCTACTGTACATAAGCTATACCTGTAGGAAAGGCTTTTGTGAAATCACCCTAAGGGTCTTGTGAGTCCTTTCAATTATCTGATTCTATACAATCAATGCATAGGAGACATTTAGATTAGGGAATTTGGGGTTTATTTGAAGATTTTTAAGTCATATAATTTTCAATAATAAAGCAAATATACAAAAGTAAAGCAAAATACTCAAAAGTAGAAGTCTGTAAATTAAAATATGAAAGTTTCTTATTATCCTATCTTCTAGTAAAATGTAATGTTGAGTCCTCCTTTAAAAAAATCTTGCATGGAAATAAAATCAAGAATCAATAAACGGGATGGGTTCAAACTAAAAAGCTTCTTCTCATCAAAAGAAACAAAAAATGAGGTGAAGAGAGCCTATAGGATGGGAGAAATTCTTTACCATAGTCACATCAGATAAAACAGTAATCTCCAGGATATATAAAGAACTCAAAAAACTTAACACCAAAAAACAAAAATCCCAATCAATAAATGGGCTAAGGAGCTGAGCAGACACTTCTCAGAAGAAGACAGTCAATCAAATATATGAAAAAATGTTCAACATCTCTAATAATTAGAGAAAGGCAAATCAAAACTACTCTACGATTTTGTCTCACTCCAGTTAGAATGGCAGTTATCAAGAATACAAGCAACATTAAGTGTTGGCATTGCTGGTGGGACTACAAATTGATGCAACCAATCTGGAAAGTAGTATAGAGATTCTTTAGAAAACTTGGAATGGAACCACCATTTGACCCAACTATCTCACTCTTCAGTCTATACCCAAGGGACTTAAAAACAGCATACTACAGTGACACAGACACAGCAATGTTTACAGTAGCACAATTCACAATAGCCAAACTGTGGAACCAACCAAGATGCTCTTCAATAGATGAATGGATAGAAAAACTATGGTATATATACACAATGGAATATTATTCAGCATTAAAAAAGAATGAAATTGTGGCATTTGTATGTAAATGGATGGAGCTGGAGAATATCATACTAAGCAAAGTAAGCCAATCCCAAAAAAACAAAGGCTGAATGTTTTCTCTGGTAAATGAATGCTAATCCATAATGGGGTAGGGGCATGAAAGAATGGAGGAACTTTAGATTGGGCAAAGGGGAAGGTAAGTTGGGGAGTGGGCATGGGGGTAGGAAAAATGGTGGAATGAGACAGACATCCTTACCCTAGGTACATGTATGATTGCACAAATGATGTGACCCTACTTTGTGTACAACCAAAGAAGTGAAAAACTGTGCTTCATTTGTATACAATGAGTCTAAGAGCATTCTACTATCATGTATAACTGATTAGAACAGATAAAAAATACAAAAAAGACTAATAGGAAAACTGAAAACAAATAATCTTACATGTAGATTAAGTGTTTTAAGTAGGTATGATTCTGCCTCCAAGAGTCTAAACGTATTTTTTTTATCAAAAGTGAGAATAGCACTACTGCCATCTAATTAGAAGAGGCCAAGCATGCTGTGGAATACCCTACATTTCACAAGACAGTTCCAGACAATGAGTATTTATGTTTCAAATATCAATGTGACCAATGTTTAGAAATCCTGCTTTATATAAAGTAGATTCTCAAAAACCAAAGTATTTGCAATTATTTATGCAGAAAATTTCATGATTCAATACTACAGCAGTATTAAAGTATTAAAAAATAGTTTAGTCAATGTAATATCAACCAAACCAAAAATTTATTTCCAAAGTGCTTTCTGTGTGTTTCTTAAACACCATTCCTCAGAAGCACTAAGTAAAATTAACCTTTCACCAATGATTTGCATTACAATGTGGAACTGGTATTTTCCTTTCTCTTCAAGTAATTTCTCACAAAAAAATTAAAATAAAAATAGAAATAAAAAGATATTTGTGTTAGCATTCATATATCAAAGAGAACATTTACCTTTGTTTTTTGGGAGGATTGGCTTTTATTTCACTTAACATGATAGTCTCCAGATCCATCCATTTACCAGCAAAAGTCAAAATCATTTTTCATGGCTGAATAATACTTTTTTTAAAAAAAATATATATATATATTATATATATATATGTGCCATATTTTCACACAAAAAGTGGTGGAGAACAAATAGAAATTTAGTGGATTAGGCAAAGTAGAATGAAGGGAAAGGAGTAGGGGGAGATAGAAATAGGAAAGACAGTAGAATGAATCTGACATAAGTTTCCTATGTACATCTATGAATACACCACCAGGGAAACTCTACATCGTGTACAAAACAAGAACGGGATCCTATTAGAATGTTATACTTCATGTATGTATAATATATTGAAATATATTCTCCTGTCATGTATATCTAAAAAGAAAAGAACAAAAGAAAATTAAAAAAGATATTTGTAAAATTCCCAATTTTAGTGATGTAAATGACATAAGTTTAAATAATCTGTGAAAGAGATAGAAAGGAATTAAAGTATTTTTATTACAATGAATTAAAAATAAAAGATACCAAAATTAATAAAATGTATGAAAATGACTAATTAAAGGCAAATTGAATTGTTTTCTGACAAAAATGTTCTTGAGAGTAAGACTCTCTATATATGTATATATATGTATGTATATATGTACACATATACATTATATATATGCACATATATATAATGTACAATTGCTCTTGCTCCTCAACTTATCATGTAATTACATCGCAATAAGCCCATAAGTGGAAAATATAAAAATTAAAAATATATTTAATATATTTAAATTATGAAACCTCATAGACTACCTTGAATTTTCACAAAACACATTAGTCTACAGTTGAGTAAAATCATTTAATGTTAAATGTGCTTTATACTAAAATGATGAACATATATATCATTTAGTGAAAAACCAAGTAATTATATGTGTATCTTTCACACCATTGGAAAAAAACAAAAAAAAAGTCACTAAATCTAACCATTTTAATTGGAGACTATTACATATATAAATTAAACACACACACACATTTTGTCAAACATTGTTAGATGGGTAATTTGCAAGTATTTTATTCCAATCTCTACATTTGGGGCTATATATGTTACTATAAGGAAAAAGAAGTCAAACAAACAATAATTCATGGCCAAGATTTGAACACAAACTTCATTGAAAAAGATTTGAAAAAGATGCAGTTATACATATTCTGTGTATCTTCTTCAGGTATTTTCTGTATATCCTCTTCTGCCAGTGTGAACTTTTGTAATGTTACAGAAGTGCAAATTAAAGCCCAAATTAGAAAATAAAGAATAAAAAACAAGAATTAAAAAAACCTGCCATATCAAGTGTTGCCAGGATATAGAATAGCTGGCATCCTCACACACTGCTCACAGGAACGTGCAAAAGTGCAGTCACTTCTAAAACTGCTCAGAAGTATCATGTTTAATGAAACATACACTTTTATGGGCCAGCAATCCTACTTCTAGATACTTACCTAAGGGCTTAAGGGCAATAAAAACTCACACTCACATACAACTTCAACAGAAATGTAGCATCTTAGTAATCATCAAAACCTATAATCAGCTTAGAAGATTCAGTAAATGGCTCAGAAGAGACAAAACTACCTGTGGCACAGTCACAATCTTCAGCAATAACAAGAAATGAAATATTGATATGCACAGTAGATGAAGTCCTCTCAAGTGCATTTTGCTAAGTAAAAGGAACCACAGGCATCATCATATATGTGTCCATTTATATGACTTTCTGGAAGAGACCCAAAGTGATTGGCAGTGGAGGGGAGTTCACTAAAAGGAAGGGCATGAGCAAATTCTATGCTGGTGGACACATTATGTTTTGCACATTTCAAAAACAGTGGAGATGTACGCCACAAAGGACATTTTAACCTATGTGAATTGAAAAAGAAAAATGTACTTTTTGTGTTTTACTGATATGAATATTGATCTCAGATTAGAAAGGGGTAACATTCATTCTTTTACAAAATTAAAAGAAATATTTTTAATGCAAATTTTAGGCTTATGTTCTTTTACCAGTTTTTGTTTTTATGAATGCTTTGAAGTATGTTCATAGTAACAGTATATCTTCTAATCTTGTACTTTTTTTCAGATAAATGGTTTTATTAATTGTAGATTACTGTTAGGCAAATTAAGTTCTTTCCTTTATTTCTCTTTATTTTATGTTCACCTCTGTGGTGTTACTGCTGCATTGTTGATACTTTATTATAATATTTGGAGTCTTTTAGTATAGTTTCTTGAATTATTTGTTTAACTTCTTCTTAAAATAATCATGATATTGTTTTATTTTCCAGATCTTAAAAAAAATAGCATTCAAGCTGAAAATAGTGCATACATACCTATCTTGAGAAAACTTGTCTCAAATAATTCTTCAGATTAATGAAAAAGTTACTAAAATTTAAATAATATGAATACCTTATAGGATTTTATTTGTCATATTTTTATTAACTAGAATATTTGATAATAAAATGTATGATATACATTTAACAAGGAAGAATATGGTTGACCCTATCTCTTTTATATATTCCTAGTTTCCTTTAAGTGTCCTTCTGAGAGTTTTCCTAGATAATTCTGCTTCCCTCTGCTTTCCCTTGTGATTCAGTTTTATTTGATTAAGCAATAACACTCATTTACCAATAGATGCTAAAGAAACATAATTTTCTATTCCATCCCCTCTTCCTTAGCCATTGGCAATGTTTTAAGTTCTACAATCTCATTAAATAGAGTACAAATCAAGAAACTTTTCAAATAACTCCTTTAATAGTTATTAAAGGCCATCATTTTCAAAACAAATATGTATAATGTTATTTTCAACAGCATATCAAGCCATTTATTTTGTTTTTGTAAATTAGTTTTGCAATTTGATCTCTGGTTTATCATCCTTGCTAAGCCCCATCCTCCTTCGTTCTGGTATGTTTCATTAGGGCTCTCTTTGTTAATGTGTCTTATAACCCAATTTATAAAACCCACTTTTACTTTCAAGCAATGAATGATTCAACTTAATGCCTTTCAAGATTTGAGTCAAACACAGTCCATAGAATTTGAATTGTTTAATATAAAAATGATTAGATTGCTTTGTATCTTAGAGCATGATTGAACATGTCTGTGATGAGTTTCAGGGCATGTAAAACACTGTCATAACTTGTCATCTCTCTGATTTTTTGCAAAGTGAACAGCCCATATCTGTGCCTATGGCTCTTTTCATTAGCCTCTCAGTGATCTGACACTAATCACTTTTTTCTGCTGTGTAAATTATATTTACTATAGACAAAAGCTGACATTTTATAAAATCTACCAATTATGCTTCTGTAACAGCTCTAAGGCAGCTTATAAAGTCATTTGCCATATTTACTTTACATCTTCAAATGCCTTTCTAAATCCCATTCTTTTTAACTTAAGTAGGACAAGGTTAAAAATTATGCTAGTGTATAAAAATAATGATAAAATAAGGTTGTATAATTTTGCTGAAACTATGTAACATTCAATATATGTATCACTTGGGCCTTGAAATTAGTTATGTATTTTTTTATAGACATTTGTTTTATTTATTTATGTATATGTGGTGCTGAGGATCGAACCCAGGGCCTCACGCTTGTCGAGGCAAGCGCTCTACCACTGAGCTACAATCCCAGCCCCTAGTTATGTATTTTTAAATAGGAACATGGATATTTCATCTGAGGAAGTGGAGGAAATAAATAGCTGTGCTATTCATCTTTATGTGATTCTTTCATAGGTAACAATGTTTCAAAATCAATCATATGTGATCATTTTTAATAATGTCATGCACATATGAAAGCTAGAAAACTTTTGTAAAGAAAAAATGGGATAAGGAGAAATTTTATTTTGATAATATTGAAACTCCCAAAGCAGTTTCACAGATAAAGTTTCAGTCACATTTTGACTGCCAGTTCATTTAGTAATCTTTTCTTTGCTTTTCATCTTTCTCACATGAAATGGTTTTTTTGTTTTAATTTGGTACTGATGATGTGTTAAAATGAAAAAAAAAATTGACATTAACCTATCTCTGTAGTAGCGTGATAAAGTTTGGCCCCAAACAGCCTCCATGCACAGTAAAATGTAATCTATCTTAATGTGTAAACAAATCATAAACTTATTTAATTTTGTACACTTAAAACCAAGCAACTGAATCTCAGTTATAGCAGCTGAACTTCTAGCCATCCAGAGGTTAAAAACTGCCAAAACATGTACATAAACTGTTAATGCCAACTGCACCCAATAAGGTGGTTGTTGTTGTTACTTTCTTTTCTCTGACTATAAATATTACTTATACACATGACTAGGTGGGACATCTGAACCATCCTTAATCTGGAATTCTGCCTAGTTCTACAACCTTTGCTAACTCTAGAAAATACATTAAATTTAAGTCATTTCAGCTTTACTTTTAATATATTTCAATCTCGAATGCCTATCATTAATTTCCAGTATTGAATTGGTCACATGCAAATTTTCAACAATAAGAATATTTTTAATTTATAACAGAAATACTTTAAAATACTATTTGAGATTCATAAAAATATTACTAACAAAAACATTGCATTCAATAGTTTCTTCTGACCTAGATTTTAATTAGAACTTTGATAAGCAAGTGTTATTTCTTGAAGGAAAGATATATTGAACAGAAGAAGATACTTAACAGGAATGGATCCAGGTAAAAATATATAATTCATTTTGCTTAAATCTAATATGAAATGACTATGGTGAATACTAAAGCAAGATATTTGTATATGGCTTTAAAAATATGAGTCATGTTTACATATAGCTATCTGGATGAATATATGACTTGGGTATGTATATTTACATATTTGTATGGGACTTATATCTATGTATTTATCATAACTGTGATAGTAAAAATAAATTTTGTCATTGTTAATCATAATAAATTCAAACCTTATCTATTAATAGTAAAATATTAATTATAGTAAAATAATACTATAGGGCTGGGGTTGTGGTGCAGTGGTAGCACGCTCACCTAGCATGCGTGAGGCACTGGGTTCGATCCTCAGCACCACATAAAAATAAAGATATTCTGTCTGCCTACAACTAAAAAATAAATATTAAAAAAAACATACTATAAAGTTAGACCTATATTTTCTCTAAAAATACTGGAGATAATTATGTACAATTTTGACATACATTTATGAGATAATGGATAAATTGGATAGGGGAAGTTCAGAATGCTTAGGAAACTTATATAGTACAAATGAGTTGAAAGAACCAAGTTGATGTGACAATTTTATATTATTATCTGCTCTCAAAAAATAAAAAAAGCAACCCACAGAATTGAAAGATATGTAGGCTCAACTATAGAAGTCACTGCATAAGGAATTACAAAAAAACTAAAAAGTATTAAATATCAACAATATATACTATATTACTAATAAAATCAATCATTAGAAATTGTAATGATGTATCATATATGAATAAATAGAAAAGAAAGTATCACACAATGATCTTGTGTAAATTGATATACTTAATTTAAACCCTAATTACTTCACGAAGGAAGTAATTAGGGTTTAAATAAAAGATGGTGAGTATATTATATATAAATCATGAAATCTGTAAGTATAATGATACATGGAGTGTGTTTTGTTTCTGCGACCAAAAGCCCTTACTAGAACAACTTTAATGGTCAGAAAGTTCATTTGGGTTCACAGTTTCTGAGATTCAGTGTACGTCTGTTGACTATATTTCTCTGGCCTGAGGTGAGGCAGAACATTGTAATGGAGAGTATGACAGGCAAAAGCAGCTGAAGATATGGCAAATAGGAAGTATAGAGAAAGCTCAGCTCACCAGGGATAAAAATATAAACCTCACTGTGGAACCAACCTAGATGTCCGTCAATAGATGAATGGATAAAGAACCTATGGTATATATATACAATGGAATATTACTTAGCAATAAAAGAGAATAAAATTATGGCATTTGCAGGAAAATGGATGGAGCTGGAGAATATCATGCTAAGTGAAGCAAACTAGTCCCAAAAGAACAAATGCTGAATGTTCTCTCTGATAAGTGGATGCTGATTCATAATGGGGAAAAGGACACAGGAAGAATAGAAGAACTTTGGTCAAAGGGGAGGGAGGGAAGAGGGGGCATGGGGGTAGTAAAGATGGTGGAATGAGCTGGGTGCGGTGGCACAAGCCTGTAATCCCAGCACTTAGGGAGGTTCAGACAGGAGAATCGCGAGTTCAAAACCAGCCTCAGCAACAGTAAGGCACTAAGCAACTCAGTGAGACCCTGTCTCTACATAAAACACAAAATAGGGCTGGGGATGTGGCTCAGTGGTCGAGTGCCCCGAGTTCAATCTCCAGTACCAAAAAAAAAAAAAGAAAAAAAAAGATGGTGGAATGAGATGGACATAATAGCCCTAGCTTCATGTATGACTGCATATATGATGTGATTCTACATCACATACAACAAGAGAAATGAAAAGTTGTGCTCCATCTGTGTACAATGAATCAAAATGTTTTCTGCTATCATGTATACCTAAGTAGAATAAATAAATTAAAAAAGAAAACAAATATCATTAGTAGTCCCACTACTCAGAAAAACTATTGTTATCATTTGGTACTTTCTTTTCTGAGTTTTTATAAAATTCCATCTTTATATACTTGCATTTGAAATCATATATCATACATTCATTTATATATTTTTAGTTTCAGTTACAAAATGCCATAAACACTTTTCATGCCATTAAATATGTTAATGTATTTGTAAAGATTGTTCATAACTGTTGTTCAATCTCCTTTAATTAAATGCAAAACACTAATAAACCTCAAAGTCACACCTAATGTAACCTGCCTCTTCCAACCATTCCCTACTTGCCTATAATTACCCGCCAGTTGAACTGATTATTTAAAACTCTCATAATTTTATCATTTCACCTCTGAACATTTTTTCATTGTTTTACACATGACCTTTGGGAGACCACCCCGTTTCTAAATCATAATATTCTGCCCCAACTCTCAAAAGCTCATGCCCGTCTTTCCATGAGAAATGCATTCAGTCTATTTCTAATAGTCCCCATAGTTATACCAATTCCAGCATTACCCCAAAGACCAGGTCCAAAGTTCTCAAACTCTCAGCATAAGCCCCTGTAAAAGTCAAAAGCAAGTTACATATATTTAAGATGTAATGGCACATAGTAAATATTTCCATTCCACAAGGGAGAAATAGAGGCATAGAAAGAAGGGATGAGACCAAAGCAAGACTTAAATCCAACTGGGAAAGCAACTCCTCTATCTGGGGCACACCCAGAATCTATGACACATGGTGTCATGATGTTCTTTCCAAAGGACTTGTGTAGATTTTCCCCTATGGCTTTGTTGGTTGTATCCCACATGGCCATTCTCTTGACTTATCTTCTCAATTATTGTAGCTTTTCTTGGCAGATATTTCATGTTACTGGCATCATTTAAACCCATGGGACTCTACTACAGCTTCAGCTTCCTTCCCACATTACACTCTTGGTGACATCCCTCAGGGACTCCAACCCTGCTATACTTTGCCTAGACTCCCAGGCTTTCTTTTGAAATCTTTGTGGAAGTATTTATGATCCCCTAATTCTAGAATGCTGTATTCCTGCATAACCAGCATTGTGTAGTTGTTTGCCAAGATCTGCCACTATCTTGCTAATTTCTGAGAGGCCATCTTTTTTATTGTTTCTGAGTAATGGACTGAGCATCTCTTTAGTAGCTATACTCTCTTTAATATTTACATATTCCTGGACCCCAGTTTCATTCACACTTTTCTGGCCAAACTACAAGATTTTAAAAAATCTTTCTGCTCTGCTTTCTGTTCCAGATCATAGCAAAAGACTTAATAAAAAGCTGCTAGCAATATCTGTGCCTCTCCCTGAATGATATGCTGTCTTGAAATTTCCTCCAACTGATTAATTAGTACATTGCTTTTAAGTTTACCCCTCCCAGAAAGTCTCAGAATATGAGCAAAATATAGACAATTTATTAGCCAGAATGTAACATAAAGGGCCTCTAGTTTGATTTCCAGTAGAGTCCTCCTTCTCTGAAATGTCATGAACCCAGTTATTACTGTCCACAATCCTAAAAGCATTTTGTTGCTATTTTTGTTTTTTGAGGTTTTTGTTTGTTTGCTTGTTTGTTGTTATTGTTGTTGATTTGGTATCAGGGACTGAACACAGGGGCACTGATCCACATACATCCCCAGCCATTTTTAGTTTTCATTTTGAGACAGAATCTTGATTAGGAACTTGCTAAGTTGCTGAGACTGGCTTTCAACTTGCAATCCTCCTGCCTCAGACTCCTGAACTACTGGTATTAGGGCAAATGCTACTGAATCCAGCTAGCTTTCTGATTTTTTAAGCTCCCATCAGAATCGCCCATTAAACTCCATTCATAACATTCTAAAGAATTTTCAGCTTGCATATCTAAATTTTTCAAAATTCCTATCCCCTGAAAATCAGCTCCAAAGATTTCTGATTCACATGGCCAGGTTAGTCACAGAAATTACTTTACTCCTTGTACCAATTTCAGTTTTAATTAGCTTTTTTGTTGCTGTGACTAAAAGACCTGGCAAGAACAAATTTAAAAGAGTATAAGTTTACTTTGCTTCAGTTTCAGAGTTTCAGTCCATGGTCAACCTACTCCATCCACTATTCTGGGACCAAGGTGAGGAAGCACATGGTATAAGGATGTAACAAAGGGAAGCAAAGCAATACATGACATTAAGAAAGCAGAGAGAGTTCTGTTCACCAGTAACAAGTTATAAAACCCAAAGTCATGACCACAGTTACTTACTTCCTACAACCACACCCTACCTGTATATAATCTGCCAATCAGTTAATCTATATCAGTGGACCAATCCACTTACTAGATTACATCTATAATTACTTAATCATTTCACATCTGAGCATTCTTACATTGTCTCACACATGACCTTTTAGGAAATACTCATTTCTAACCCATAACATGGAGGTTATAATAGTCTAAATTCATTGTTTAAGAAAAAGTTTGCAGATGATAGAATTGAGTCACTTGCTCAGTAAGCTACAAGAATAACTACAACTTTTCAAAGTAATAATAATAATAGCAGGATAAAATAATGAAATGTTAAAGAAATGGGAAATAGAAAGAATAATATCAGCTATATTTTCGAAGAATACAAAACAAGATGCACACCTTACAAGCTTGAAAAAGAAGAAAACAGCAAGTATGTAAGAAAGAGTAAATGTAAAAAATTCAATTAGGAGCAGTGAGATGACATGTACATATAGCTTCATTCTATGAAAAAAAAATTTTAAGGCTATAAATATGAAATGCATTTTGGAAAATTTTAAAGAAAAATAAATATAACCAAATAAAGTTAACCAAAACAAAAGTTTAATAAAATAATATCATAAAATATACATTGATAGATTGTTAAGAGAAAATAAATATTTGGTTCTATGCTCTAAAGTATCAAGTATATTATCTTTGACTTTTCAGACTTTTATGAGGTCAAGGTAATTCTATTCTCTTCCTAGTGTGTTATGTTTGCTTTAAGATGAAGTGCTGGATTTTGTCAAATACTGATTCTGTGGGGCTAGAGCTGTAGCTCAGTGGCAGAGCACTTGCCTATCATATGTGAGGTACTGGGTTTGATCCTTAGCATGGCATAAAAATAAACAAATAATTTTAAAAAGTACTGATTCTATATATATTAAGCTGATTAGGTGCTCCCTGCTCATCTGTTCATTTGGTAAGCTTTATTACATTAATTGATTTTTAGATACTAAACTAACCTTCCTTCTTGGACAAGATTCATTACACTTTACATATATTTCTAAAATCAGTTTCCTAACATTTAAAGATAACTTCATATCTGTAAATGATACTTTGGTTTGCAATTTTCCTCCTTCTTTTTTTTATATCTTTTTTAAATCATTACATGTTTTTCTTCTTTGGATAGCAAACTATCATTGACCTCCTAAAAATGTCTTGAGGAATATTCCATTTCTAATAGTCTTAAAAAAAGTTTGAGGACCTTTGGCAATAATTCTTATTTATCTTTCTATTCACATTTGTACTGGGGATTGAACTCATGTGTGTTTTACCACTAAGCTACATACCTCGTCCTTTTTAGTTTTTATTTTGAGACAGAGTCTTTGTAATTTGCCGAATCTGACCTCAAACTCGAGCTTCTCCTGCCTTACCCTCACAAGTTGTTGGTCTAACAGGCCTGAATCACTGATCATGGTGTATTACTTCTTTAAGTGTTTCATAAAATCTTAAAATCACCAGTGATTCCATATGGGTCTAGGTTTTCTTCATGTGCTTCTGGGAACTGAGATTATTAATTTAATTCAAATTAAATGAAGTGTCTTTTCAGGGAAAAATTGTGGCTTTTCTTTTTTTGGTGTTTCTCTAACATTGGGAAGATTTTTTTTTTCTTTTGTTCTTTTTTTACCTATTTCTCCTGAGTTCTTGCTGGCAAAATACCTAGCCTCTCACATTTAGCTTATATTTTCATGAAGCTACCACCCTCCTTTTAGTTAGGTGGATTTTGAGAGCACATTTAGTTTTCAACTTACATACATTCTATTTTAACAAAGTCAGTTTCTTTGGGAAACTTTCAGGGATAATTTAAGACCTCCCTTTCCCAAATGGGCAAAATCTCTCACCCATGGGCCATGATTCTTTAGTATAGGCAGGGACAGGGTCATGATTTTAAGTGACATTTCTTTAGGAGCAGGACATTGGGTGAGAGCAGGAGACCCACTGTTTTCGCCTTGTTTCCCAGCATAGATATTCTCTCCTGTGTATCAGGTGCCTTGGTGTGGAAATTGAGGTATCAGCATTCCCAAAAACTGCATCTCAATGACGTGTATGTGGGGAGGAGGGTATGTATATGTTTCTGTAACTTTTGTGAATATGTGTATATATTTTTATAAAATAGTGGTATTTTGACTGTAACATTTTGTATGGTACCCACCCCCCCACACACACACTTTACAATGGTATCTTAAGATGTTCTAGGGAGTAAAATATGTATAAGTAGCCAAAATTTAAAAATCAACCAATTTAAGTCTCTGAAAATTATTTGAAGGGCACACATCAAAGAAATATGTATTTTATTTTAAAAATTAACATTACATACAAATAGAAAGAGCCTGTGTCATTTGAGCCACTAATGTTTCATTCCTAGCACTGCCCCAAGTTCTCTCTGATAGAACTTCCTATTCAAGAAAGAACAGCCAAGAACACAGGACTCTCTTTTCTCATGGCTATATTTCTAGAATAGTTTGACAAGTTAGATCTTTCTCCATTTTTTACCTTGATTGTAATAAAAAGTATGTTTTGCTTTTTCTGTATTTTAAAATTTATTTCATTATGCCCATATCTAATTTTGTGTAAAAAATCATATACAACTTACAAATATAATACTGTATATATATGTATATATGTAATATTGCATCTGAATTTTGAACTCAAATGTATCTTTTTCATTTCAGATGTATTTTTTAAAAATTTATCCAATTTTATACACAACAATCTTGTTAATATTTTTCTATTGTTTTCTTTGAGATAAGTTCATAGTCGTTAGTTAATATTACCTATTATATTCTAAATTGCTTTTAGAATCTCAGATGAAAAAATTAAGTTTCATATTAGCACTTAATATATGTGAAATATTTTCCCCATACATACTGGCAAGAGAAAGTCAATACTCAGAAATGAGTTTTTAGTCATGATGATAAATTACATCATCTTTGATCCAATCTAATTAGCTGTTACTCCACAAGCTTTGCTGAAAGTGACTTTGTATCACCTCTCATTCACTAGAATCCTAGGTAAGTATGAGTTTCCTTCTTAAGCAGAAGCTCTGTTTGAATTGAGCTAAGTCATA